>CM075860.1:47916191-48148691 GCA_037975125.1 Latrodectus hesperus
TGATAGGTACAGCGATGATCATCCATTAACATTTTTCGTATGGCAAACACATTATCCGGGATGACTGCCGACAGCGGCCTTCCTGTGTGTTCTTCATCATGAAGAAAATTGCGACCCCTTCTAAATTCTCTAAACCATCTGAATGTAGTAGCAAGAGCTGGAGATTCATCACCCAATGCTGATTGCAACCGTTGAACGCATTCTTCTTGATTGAATCCTGCTTTGAAATCGTAGAAAATCATAGCGCGAAAATGTTCTCGCGTCCACTCCATTTTCTCTTCTGTTTTAAATCTATTCCACGCTAAACAAGTTGAAGTAAGTCAGTTAAAAACCGTCTTCTGTGTTAAAATACTTTGTACTTTAAAATTAAACCGTTATTTTTATTTTGTAAATTCTAGTCTGCGCGTACCTCAAAAATTTCAGAGTAACCCTCGTATAATGGAAAAGTACCATTTATTTTTTGATTTTTTAATAAAATAGTAGAATATCGTTCATGCATGTATTTATATGTAAATATGAATGAATAGTGAATATGTGTATGAGTCATTTTAATGTCTTTCCAATTATTGCCGTGATTTCAGAGAGATTTCCTCCACGTTTCAGGCGACGAAGATATCGCCCTCTGACTCCCAAAGACTTGCCAATGACTGGAAGTGAATCCTCTTGAGCAACTTCTGGCTTTCTCCTCGCATCTGCTATCAGAACAGGGTACACACAGCAAAGAGAAAAGAACAATAACTTGCTTCTGAACTACTGAAAAGGACAATGTTTGAAAAAATTTTGTTTCTTACAAGATCTAGTCATTTCTCTAGGCAATTAGAAAAAAAAAAGAGAACCACGAGTATATTCAACCAAAAAAAAACTTCCGAAACAATACTAAACAAAGTGGAATCAGTTTCTTTTCGTCGCCTTTTTCAATTTACGCCCACTGCACTTGCTGTGCGAGGATTCCCCGAGTTCACTCGCTTTCTTGTAATCCACATCGCTTTGCAATCGCTCTCCTTGATTTATTAATCTCCGATGGATTCGAAATAATTAGTTCCTCCGACGTAAGAAGTCGACAAGACAAAGCTGAACTTGATAATTCTTCCCTAATCTGGTTCATCCTTGAAGCAGAAGGCTTGACGTTGATCTGGTTCAGCCATGAAAGATAAGGTTTAGCGTTGATCTGGTTCAACCTGAAAGTGAAGACTTAGCGTTGATCTGGTTCAACTCTGAAAGAGAAGACTTAGCGTTGAACTGGTTCAACTCTGAAAGAGAAGACTGCGGCGTCTTGGAAATCCAATGGCATTTCCAAACTGTGATCAACTATTTTTGATTTGCTGTACTAGAAAGAATCGTTTAATTTTGTGTACATTGAATGAACATAATTGTATTTTTAATCTAGTGAGAGTACAGTGAATGTGGTTCTTTTTTGTGCTGTAGCTTATGAGCTAACAATAGTTTTGTACGAGGCAAATAAATTACACAATTCTCCTTCATTTTCAAGTGTAATTTAAAAAGTTCAAATTGTAATTATCAAAATAGTAAATGTGTAATCTAGTCAAGCAATTTTGGTATACCAGTATTGCATTCGAATGTTAAGAAGTGTCATTAACTATGGAGAGAAAATTATGTTATTTAAGAAAATAAAAATTTCCCAGTCACACTAATTTGAAACCTCAAAGATGACGATGCGATGCCTTATGGAATTTCAGTGACTTTTAGAATGTCAAATGTTTTAACTACATTTACATTCAATCACAATAACTTAGAATGCTTTATTTATATTCACGTGCATTTGCTTTATGTTGGAATGCATTCAAAACACTTCTCAAACGCTATTCAGGAAATAGCAATTAAAGAAATTAAAATAATCGGGCTTTTATTCGCAAATTTCACACGCATATCTAAGTAAAACTGCATATTTATATATTATCAAAAACAATCATTTTTAATGGTGCTTGTATTTCAAATATTTGCTGATATATTAGAATGACCTTAAAATGAATTCCAAATGTGTTATGTACTTTTTTAAATTCAATAAAAATCCGCTTTCACATGCAGTCAGAAAAAATTTAAGAGAGATTTTTTTCTCTGCTGAATACATCCATTTACTTCAGTGAATATTTCATTTTGTATGATGAAGCTCCTGCACAGAAATACATTGGGAGTCTTAAATTTAGGAAGGTATTTGGAGCTCCTGTCCACCCCCGCCAAGAATAAAATAAAAATTTCGATATTAAAAAAATACATTTTCCATGTTAAAATTTTATACATATATATATATATATATATATATATATATATATATATATATATATATATATATATATATATATATATATATATATAGCAACAATTTGGCAACATAAACTATTAAAAAATTCTGTACTCTAAAATATTGTTAAATTTACAAAACAGATATTTTCAAAATAAATAATCTGAATTACTTTGGTATTGTTGTAAGCGTTGTTGATTATCCGCATTTATTACTGAAATTGTAATATCAATATATTTTCCATGATTCGGTGAATCTTGGTTTCTATATAAAACTGATAAACATAATATTAATAGTTATCAAGATAATTTCATTAAGTTTAAATACAATATCTAAAAAGTATCTACACATTTAAATTACTTTAAAATATTATCGACACGTTCATTTAAATTTATGTCAGCATTTAAAATGAAAATTACTAGTTTCAATAAATCCAAATGATATTTGAAAAATATATATTCAGATTGAAAATGTTTACATAGATTTTCAAACTAGCCATATAATATTGCAGTGTGATGAATAACAAAATGAAAATTGTTGAGTAAAAACTAAAATATCTGTGTCGGTGAAGTAAAAGAAATGGGTGTATAAAGTGTGTTTTGGGTTTTACAATATTATATTTTCCTCTCACTTAGCGTAATTTTGTCCATTTAAAATCCATTTTTTAAATTTTTTGACTGATGAAACAATTTTTTTTTTATTTTACCAGAAAGTCCAGCTGTAAATCTAAAAAAGGAATGCAAAATAAGAAAAATTCTATCTTTATAATAAGTAAATTTATGTATATTTTAAATGAGATTAAATTAATATACAGAGATCTATTTACTGTTATAATTAAATATAATTGTAACAACACAATTATGTGTATTTTCATAATATTTATCTAAGTAATATTATTCGCATGTGGTTATTTTAACATTGATTTCATTATAACATAATATTCATATTTAACTATTGGTGTTTAAGTACATATGTTTAATGTGTTATTTATTCTATTACCATGCATGTAATATTCTTTTGTCATTTTTCTTCTAAACTCAATAACATCTTTGTTTTTTAAAAAAAATTTTTGTATTTATACACAGAAATAAATCGCTTTCAATTTGTATACTTAAGAATTTATCCTTATATTTTCAGCGTCGCTTTAAATACATGTATGAAATACAGTGATGTTAAATAAAATTGCTGAAAAACTAAAACTTTATAACAGTATTATTTTAAATATTTTTTGAAATCTAAAAAAAAAATACAAAGTATTGTACTATTTCAATTTAAAAGAACTATGAAATAAATGTTTATGAAATACATTGTTACGAAATAGCATTGATATATTATTTATTAAATAAAATGCATGTTCTTGATGCTTTATTTAATAAATATGTTACGGAAAAAAACAAATATTTTAATTCATATAATTATTATAATTAATAGATCTTAATTTTACATTTGAATGAAAATAATGTGTTAAAAAATCCGTTTTAGTTCATTTAATAAAATATATAAAAATATGTCATTAAAGAGCTGATTTTACTAATTAAGAATCAAAATGTCATAAATTAAAAAGTATTTTTGTTACTTTGTAATAAGTATTTAATTTTATTGAAGCCTATATATACATGATGCTGATGCAAATAAAAATAATTTAATTTTTAATAAAATTTGTATTCTACTTTTTTTTCGTTTATCTTTTCTTATCAAGATATTATAGTATGAAGACTGCTATAGTATCCGAGAAAAAAAATAAACTAGGCAAAGTCATTGTAAAATTTATGTAAAAAAAATATTTCTTGTCAATTGCACTTGTGCATAAAACAATGTGATTGTCTGTTTTATAAAAATATTGAAATCAAGTCCTTTTGTGTTTATTTCCACCTTTATTCACAGAATTATAATACACGTGTATCCATTCTTTTATTGCTTTCAACTTAAGAATAACATTTGTCAAGGCTTTATCTCTGATAATATTAACAAAAATCTCACTTTCAAAAATAGCATGCCAGTAATTAATGAAATTTAAAAATAACAATGTAGAATATTTTAGCATTGTCTGTTATCTAAAATTATCTATGTAATTATCTTTAATTAATTGCTCTGAAATATAAGGTTCAATTTATAAAATGTGAGTGTCCTTTTACTTTTTTTTCACGTAGTGTATATATCGCTATTAGAAAATAATATAGTTCCAGAGAGAACCAGAAGCATAATAACTTGCCTTTCTAAAAAGTATTTTTATAGAATTGAACACAGTATTCTCTATGGAATATAGAATACCACCTCCACGCCCTGCTATGTATTAGTAATGCGAGTTAAATTCAACATTTAGAGAAAATAACATGATGATTTCATGCTCTCCACATGCATATAATGACCTAGATCTGTGTTTAACCCCTTAACTGTGACATATATTTCTGAAAAACGGACCAAAAATGGAAAATGTTTTTGACTATCTAATTTTATTCTTTATATTATTTATTATAAGAGTTAGAAAATGTTTTTTTATTACGAAAATAAAGTTTTAAATACAATAACTACTATATTTATAATTTTTATATATATACATACACATAAAACATTGACTACACTTACATGTTATTCATATTGAGCAAATTAAACGAAATTTTGAAGCTCTAAATATAATTAGTATAATATAAAAACACAACAATATGATTTTCAATACATAAATTTTATAAATCTTTTACAGTATGGTATACCCCAAAACAAGGTACTGCCCAAAAGCCTATATATTGCACTGTTTACAATAAACTCTTGTCTCATGCCTTATTCTCTTCCCTTGTTCATCGGTTTTACGACAGCATATAAAACACTGCCTGGTTGGAGTAGATTTTTTCCCCATTGATGGGATGTGTTCTGGAAAGTATCGACCTATGAGGCGCAGTAAGCTTTCACTAGGACGCCCTGGTCCTAGTAGTTGAACATTTGGTTTATTTAGTTCAACAATTGATTTTCTGAAGTTCATATTTTTTGCACCTCCTGCTGAAGTATGCAAAATAAAGGAGTTATTTATATAACGCCTGGTGTAGGAGATGGAAAAAAATTTTCTAGTAATATATTTTTACCTCCTTTTCTAGCAACCGGGAAGTCTGTAAGATGTTGATCGACTTTAACATCACCTCCCATAGTGTTGTTGTAGTCATGGACTACCTTCAGAACCAAAGTTGGAATTGGTAAAAAACTGGGACCACTTGTGTGACATTTTACTAGGAAAATAGGGAATTAAGTATCCTAAAGTAGAAACGAACTCAGCTCGGACTTCACAATATAGAAACGTTAATTTTTCTTCTACCCGAACTGAGTTCGGGCATCACAAATACTGCACGCAGTAATTGCCCGAACTGAATTCGGGCGACACTGGCAAGGGGTTAATATACTACTTCACACGCATTTTGAATACGCAGTGAACACTAGTACTTTGTCTCACTGGAGAGTCACTTTTCACACATGAGAGCTAACTGAACTGGGTCTGTTATTAAAGAGGGCGACAAAAAACATCTAAACCCAAGATAGAGATCGAACTTACAAACTGCTAAACTAAAGACCGGAGCACTATCTGTTCAGATATCAACTTAACATCTGAATAACTGGCAAAACGTTGGAAATTTGTAAGCTAATTTGTGCAGGCAATTTTCCATTGATAAATCGTTTGTTGAAAAAAAACTAAAGTCGCCAACAAAATTCTTTGAGCAATCTATTTTGTTTTCCCCATTTGAAATTCAACTTCCATTCCATGCAAATTACATTTTATTTTTATCTACTATCGAATTATAAGATTTTAAATTTTGTCCTCTCCCTTTCGATTCACACCTATGAGTGATTTTTTTAACCACTGAAATGCATTTCATAAATGTGGAGAAAACATACCAATGTGTCAAAAAGTTTGATTGATCACTTAAAAAATATATTTTCTAAATGCACTGCTGGCCACCGTAAATGCAACTCCCTGAAGGAAGCGTGCAAACAACATGAAATTTACAACATTCATTAGGGAAGGCGCATTTCAGCGCAGATGCACATCACGCAGGGAAATCGGTAGTCATGTTAGACGAAACCAAACAATTGTAATACGGATATGTGATCGTTGGATGCAGGAGGGTATGACGGACCAACGCGCGTGTTCGATCGCATCCACCTCAGTGCACCACTTCACGTAATGACAGGCAAATTGTGCACACGGCAGTGATGGATCGCTCAACAGCACGAACCATAGCATACAGCACATTTAGTCTGTAACGCATCATGCAGTGTCTGCACGTACCATTCGACTCTGTTTACAGCAGAGTGGTCTGTTCGCAAGACGTCCATTGCTTTGTCTACACTTGTAGCAGAACCACAGACGTCTCCGCCGCCAATGCTGTGGTGAAACGTAGACGGTAGAATGGAATGAAATTGTCTTTACTGATGAGTCACGCTTCTGTCTGCAACACTACGATGGTCGCATTTGAGTCTGGAGACACCGTGGAGAGGATGCTGAACAGCTGCGTTATGCATCACCACACTGATCCTGCACTGGGTATTATATTTAGGACAGTATTGGGTATCAGTCTCGCCCTACTCTAGTACGCATTGCCGGTATTTTAAAAAGCCAGCGCTTCATCTCCAAGGTGTTGGAGCCAATTGTCCTTCCTTACCTCCAGGGCTTGCCCAAAGCGATATTTGAACAGGATAATGAGCAACTACACGTGGCATGCATTGTCCAAGGGTTCTTGGTCAATCGCCAGATTAAATTACTACCCTAGCCGGCTCGCTCTCCGGATCCTTCGTCGATAGAAAACATGTGGTCCATGGTTGCTCAACGATTGTCCCTAATTACATCCCCAGCTGCCACAGCAGAGCAACTTTGGCAACATGTGAAAACTGCTTTTGGTCTGCTGTACCCTAAGAACACATCCAAAGTCTCTTTGAATCAATGCAGAGGCGTGTGGCAGCGGTGATCTCCAGCAATGGTGGCTGCTCTGGTCTACTGATTTTGGCAGGAACCGCACTTCACAGAAGTCTATAAATTTAAACATTTGATACTTGGTCAACACGTTATCCACAAAATAAATTTTGTCGTGATATCTCTTGTCTTTCTTGGTGCTGCAATTTAGGTGGCCAGCAGTGTAATTACGAAAAATTAAAGACTAATAAAACATTATCAAAATAAATTTACGTTAAATCTTTTCAGAAATTAAAAATTTAAATTAAAGTGTGTTTAACTTATACGCTGTTTAATATTTAACTTAAATCTACAACTAATTAATTCAGGACTTTATAAGCAACTATACATTGCTGTAATAAAATTGCAGCATAGTATGTATGGAAACATTGCTGTAACATTTGTAAATATGTTAAATAATATTATAATTAGTTAAGGTAAATCATATTAATAAATAATGTAAAGTTATATTGTGCCACTGTTTTTAAATTAACAAGGGCATTGTTATCTTTATTTATTACAAATGATGTACATGCTTGTGATTTCGATTTACGAAAGTAAATTAATGAAAATACTATTTCTTCTTTTCTTAGATTTATTTATGAAATGGGGAGCGAATTATGGAAAGTTTTATTGAGATAGTGTGTTTGCCACATTTTTTTAGAATTCTCTTATTTTTGATACTAATATAATTCCATTGATGTGCAGCAGTCGTGCGGATGGAAAAACTCGCGAGTGCAGAGAGCTTCTTGGTGAAATGTCTTATGAAACACACACACACTTCCAAACGTATATTTATTTCATAAACGGAATTATTTTGGAAAATAATTTAATATAAATTTGTTACACTTCTTCTTAGAGTTGGGTCTGTGTGTCATTGGGCACCTCTGCTTTTATCAGCATTTTGTACTATTATCTCCAAACCCAATGTTTCCTAGTTCCAGTTGCTCGGGTCACCCACTTTATTAATAAAGTCCAATATAACCCTTTAATGGAGTCTAGGTGTAACCCTCTAGTATGGATGATGCCTAAAGAAGTTAATCTAGGAAGGGCAAGTAATGCTATGCTTGATCGTTTCCTCTTGCGTTAGACATTTCCTGCAGATAGGGTCTTGCTGAAACAGTCCCATCTGGTCAGTCATGCTAGCGATGGCTTCACCTATCACTTCCTGACTTTCACCAGAAGATGATTTGGAGGTCATTTCTACCTCCTGTAAAGGATTCATTCCTGCCCCTTCACTAGATTGCCTCTGAGTTCCCTTGTCTTTTTCAGCAAGGTCTACTTCAGAGGCTTCACCTGCAAATGCAGAAAGGTTAGTTGTTTCTTGTGACTTTTCAGCCATAAGATAACAATTTATAAGCTCAGGTAACATAACAGTCCACCCAGCATTGCCTGGATTACTGGGCAAGGCAAAAAAGCTCTAGAAGTTCGCCAGGCAACTAGAGGCTCCGTTAAGACACCATTACCGCGGTGCCAAATAACCCTAGGCACGGGTCGCATAAAACCAAGGTTTACGGGAGCTAGTTCGCGGCCTCTGATTCTATATTCAAGGCTATCCTGTCATTCCTACAGGACGTTCGGCGATCCACCACCTGCCGACGCGCCTGGTAGCTGCTCAGGCCCCGGGTTGTTACACTTAAACGAAAGGTAATTTATTTCTGCAAAATGCATTCTGGCATTGATACTACGCCATAATGTATTTCCAGTGATGTTTCAATAGTATTCTCTAAAGGTGAGATATTAGATTATAAAAAAAAACGTAGACAAAGAGCAAAATTAATTGTTATACAAATCTGCAGTTACGAAGAAAAAATGCATCCCTAATGAAATATTCCGATTGGAAAAAAATCTCTAACAATGAAAAGTTTGGATTCTCAGTAAGGAAAATGAAGTTTTAAAACAAGATGAGAAATCACCGGAGTGTTATGCGAAAGCATTTAACCACGAATGAATGGTAGAAAAGCAAAACTTGATCAGTCTATTATTTCTGAAAATCCCCTTTTCACAGCTGTTCCAAAAGCTGTAGTGACCAGGGACAAATGTTTGGTGTACTATATTTAAATAAACTTATTTAAGGAAAAACATTTTCTATAAAGATTTTTTGTTGTAAATTTAATGATTATTTTAAAGCTTTAATTAAGAAAATTGAAAAATTATTAGAAATTGATATTTTTTGTAATGCTAGATAATATGATACTTAACTAACACAGTTTACAAAGAATTTATTAATAATTTTTTTCAGATTATAATATTATAGAATTCTTAATATTCTTATAATATATAATTCAATAGACTAATTAATTACGCTTCATTTTGATAGTATTAAAAAGTAAAATTTTGAATGAGAGTCCCTAAAACTATAAAAAAAAATTTTATAGTTCAAATTTTTTTACTTATTTTAAAAGTGAAATTTGAAGGAAAAAAATCAGAATTAATAAAATTAATTTAAGATTCCACAAATAAAGTTCAAGAAAAGTTATTGTTTTTATATTTCCAGCGGGTAGGGGTGTTGTCTATTAACAGAATCTGTTTTCAACAATCCGTTAGAAGTTTCCAATTCGTAGAAACGAACTTTATTGTCTGGCCCAATGTTAGGCAGCCTAATCTATTCTGCCTAACACTTAAAAGTAAATTATTCTTGATGTTATCTTCAATTAGTACAATATTCAGTTCTTCTTCTTCTTCATTGGCCTGACAGCCTAGGGTGGGCCTTTGCCTTCCTCAGAGATGCATACCAGGACCCCTATTTTTGGACAAGGCCATCCAATTTGTCACTTTTAGTGTTTTTAGGTCGTTTTCAAGGCAGTCACGCCATCGAACTTTCGGTCGTCCTCTTTTTCTGGTGCCAATGGGGTGAACCAAGTGAAATTTTTTTGTCACCCGATTGTCGTTCATCCGGCTCAAATGTCCTGCCCATTTTAATCTCTGTATTGAGATAAATTTAACAATATCTGGTTCTTTATATAGTTTATAGAGTTCAGAATGAGTTCTTCCACGCCATGTATACAATATTCAGTTCACTTTGGGGATTATCAGTGAACAAGCAGTTCTCAGGTCCAGGAGGTACTGCGACATCCACTTTATGCCAAAACTGTTTCATAAACAGTTTTGATATTCTTTTTCTTTTAAGCAAAGGTGATCTATTTGATCCATTTTCAACAAGTTCTGCAAACGTCACTGGATTTCATGACCGAAATTCAAAAAATACATTGGTGTCAGTGGTTATGGTTCATCGTTTTCGTTATAAAAAAGGTTAAAAGACATGCATATATATATATATATATATATATATATATATATATATATAAAGCACATAATTAACAAAAGGAGAATTTTTCTGAAAACTGGATTCCTTTCTCCCAGGGACTTGCACTCTAATTTGAACCATTTCTCTCGTTCTGTTTTAATCAAATAGTTTTCAACATCCACCGGTTCTTCTGTTGTTGATGGACCTTGAACATGACTCCGTTTCTTTAGCTTTATGATAAATCTGTTTACCCAGGCAGTAGTTCCCATAAGTTTTTCAAAATTACTAAATTTGCTGATATCTATATTGGATTTGTAATTTCTTCAACTAGGAACTAGTATTGGAGGACCTGATTATCTTTCTTCTTGTATTCGAGAAAGATCATTAGTTTCTTCCATCTCAATATTTTCAGGTTGTGACAGTACCTCTCATGTTGTTATAGCCACTCTGGTCCATGCAGCCAAGAAGGATTTTAAGCAGTTGAGGAATTTTAGCCCTAAAGAAACAGTGTCAGCAGAATTCGTTGCTCCAAGGTAGTGATATCAACTCGATGGTGACGATAGCGAGCTCGATTTCTAATAGATGGTTTAAATTTTTCAGATGCTCCTTTAATCTAAAAATATGAAATTTTCGAAATCAGTTTAATAATAACGAGGTATATCCAACTTCAAAGCCTTAAAATCCGAGTTGGCAGCCGAATGGTTAGCGCTCTTGCCTTCGGTTTAACAGTTCGTGGATTCGAATCCCACCTTGAGCGTGAATGTTTGTCGTGGTTCAGAATCCACTTTAAACCGTAGGTTCCGGTCTAATTAGCCCTCGTGTGCATAAAAATGACCGTTGAGCGACAAACAAACCAATCAAAGCCTTAAAAACGATACTACTGAGTTTATCTGACAACAAAGATGCCATAAGTTCCCATAATGGCAAAGTCAAGGTTTTCAATGGTGCAACTGTTCTTAGAAGCAACGAAAATTGTGTTGATCTGTTCATCATGTGACGTTGCACGCAACTGATATAGATGCTTTCATATTAGGTCTACCGGAAAGTTTTGTCCGTTTTTAGAATATAACAAAAGAATAAATTTTTCATATCTTGAATAAACTTTATTGAATTATACCATTGCCACCATTATTTACGACTTCTTTTCAGCGTGATGGCAATTTCTTTACTCCATTTTTAAAAAATGTCTTATCTCTAGTGGCCAAAAATCGAACCATTGCTTGACTGATATTTTCTTCGTTCTCGAATTTTTTTGCCTTGAAAAATTCTTGCAAAGACAAAAACAAGTGATGTTTATAGAGGGATAAATCCTGAGAATATGATGTATGGGAAAGAATTTCCCAATTTAGGTCTGAAATTTTTTGACGATCTTGGCCTTTTTCTTAGATTGTTCTTTCTAGGATCATTGCCGGCCTCTTTTCTTGGACTGCCCTCTTTAAATCAACCTGTTGTTTACAATACTTTTCCGAATTGAACTTTTCTTGTCACTTTTTAATGCTCATAATTTATTGGTTCACAAATGTCTCACCATATACACAACATTCTCTTATTAAGAGTCAAATTTTTTTAGAGTTGGAAACCCACGTTTTACGCAAAATATACCCTTTTTCTTATGATGTTTTCGAAGGTAATCGCATGAACCGGATGATAACATCTCCAGTAATCATCCGGCTCAAAAAAGAGTTCTATTTTGTTCCGAACAAGCAGAGACAGGCATATCATGACACGATCATCAAAATTCCTCTGACTTAATTCATGTGACACCTATTTTGGATATTTCCACACCAATCCTATCTTCCGAATAGGGTCCGAATTTAAATTAAGCTTTCTACGATCTCCGATGTTCTCAGAAAAAAAGATCTAGCTCTAACACCGTTTTAACAACATTGTCATCGATCAACGGACAGAACTTTCCGGTAGATCTAATACTAGAGTCCGTAAAAGGTGTAGTTGAAGCCTTGAAATTATCAATTGGCATTTCAGCAAAATAATAACGAGGCATAGAAAAAATTTTCAGTTGAGGTTTCATTGTACTAAATCAATAGGCAGATCATACATTACGAATCTCATTATTGTATTCCTTTGACGATTTAAAACAAATAGTTTGGTGTCTGTAATAAACTTTACACGTGTTACAAATCTGTCCCGATTCACAATCTTCTCAATTCTATAAAAGACCTTTCATTTATTTCTTTTTTCTTCGATGCTCAAGTGTACAGTTCTCCACCGCGAGTGGTTCTTTCTACAAAATATGCAAGATTTATTAGTTTTGAAAAAAATGACCGAAAAGCCATAAGTTCATGAATCAGTATTTTTCTCCTTGAAGAGTGGGGTCAGCCCATGAGTTTTTCAAGTGAAAGCGTTTCTCTGCTTTTTTATTTCAAGTTCGATAACATTTAATAATTTAAGAACATTTGGAACGACCGAATCTTTTGTATTTTGAATGTTATATTCTAACTTTAAATCGGTATGTTAATCATTTAAAATAACAGCAGTAATCACTGAACAGTAGGATTTAGGTTTCCTAAAGACAGTTAACTTCTCACAATTTCGATTTCATCATACATTCTTTTTAATCTCAAAATATTATTCGATTTATAGACAAAGTAAACATTTAACAATTTATTAATATGACGATTTATTATTAGGTCCTTATGACCAAATCGTTTTTTTAAATGTTCACAATTGAATTATTTGGCGTGTTTATTTTCGTTATAAGATTTGAATGAATGTTCTGCGGAATTGCTATGTTATTTTGATCTCTTTTGAGCACGGATCTCATCAATAGTGGGAAAATCAGCTTCTTACTCGTCTTTGAGGAGCAAAATTTGATTTACACATTCTTTTAACATATCAAATTCTTCTGTTTTTATTACATTTTCTTTTATCCGATTTTAGTAACAACGCTCCTCACAAAGGATCTGTTTTTTTTTAACTTTTTCAATTTCAATTTTGAATTCCTATAAATATTGCAAGGAATAAAAAGTCCTACCTTGGCTGTCTTCACAAATTGCACAGAAAGGTGCAATAATTCAATTTTTAAGTGATCCCAAATCACAATATTGTCATGTGTACCAAAAATGATACTGATCATTTTCTGGCCGATGCACCATAAAAAAATACAGCATTCTAAATAATATCTAAAATCGAAAAAGTGCATTCAAAACACAGGTTGGGAAAATAAATCATACATTACAAACAAAAACAGTTTTAATGAACACGAAAAAGGTACACACATTAAACAATTTACATAAATTCAAAACAATCAATAACATATTCGAGTAATCTAAAGGAACTTGTAATTCCATCGAAAGGTTGGAAAAATTTTGTCTTTCAATTGAATCAAAATCTAAAGTGTGAGGAAATCATACAAATAATTGGTGACAGCGCCATCTATTAAAATTTTTTTTCTTCAGTTAATATTGCCCTTTATATTTAACTAGAGAATTATTTAAGTGGGAGATGGTAAATAGACAAATACACTTAGGGTAATTTTAAATTATAAAGTTTTGTTTATAAAATTAATCGTTAGATTTAAATAATTGCTATATAAGCAATAAAAAAAGTGTATTTACTATTGAAATTAAAATGTGAAGTAAAAAAAAGATTAAGGATATAAAATGAGTCTTCAGTTTTATTAGACATACACTTATTTCACATGCAAATTAATTAAAGCGCTCCAATTTAATTTCTAAATGAAACATTTTTGGTAGCATACCTCAAAACTGAATGCAACTAATCTCATTTCAGAACATCATGTATTGCAATAAATTTACTTCAATTATTAATATATGTTTAATATTTATTGCTAATTCCTAAACAATAATAGTATTGGAAAAATTCTCTTTGGTTTATACAGATTTCATTCCAGATTTAAGTAAATTTCCATAATTATTATTTAACATCTATTATCATATTTATCTATTAGGAAACCGATGACTCAGAACTTGTTTAGCATATAGGTAGTTGAAACTAGTTTCCAGTCTCCAATTTAAAAAAAATTTTAATACAGCAGTTTACAATTTTTCCAAATATTTAATACAAATTAAAAGAAAATTTAGTGAAGAAGCCTTTTATTAGTGAGACCTAAGCAATCATAATTGATTTCTGAAATACTTTACTTCTGTTCATAGGTTTACAAATGTTCTCTTTAATAAAACATAAACAGAAATAATTCATAAGTATAGATGATACAATTTATATTGCTCTAAATATATATATATATATATATATATATATATATATATATATATATATATATATATATATATATATATAATGTATGTTTTCAAATATCCTAAATACACAAAATATAAAATACAAGCATATTAAAAACAACATTTATTTCCTTTTTGTATACATTTACAAATTGCAGTCTCTGGAGAACACATTTTTCTAATGAGCATTTTTTCTGTCATTTTATATTTTAGTATCCCTGTGGCTATAAATATCTACTTCAGACCGTTATCTTAATCTAAAAAAAAGTAACTTGTGTTAAAATATTTAAAAACATACTTTACATGAGAAATTGTAAAATAAGTTACATCTACAAACAATGTTGATAAAATAGAGAACAAAACAGAACTTCAACAAATAAATTTATCAAGCATTAAATTAATATAATTTCATATAAATAATGAATTTATTAAAAATGAAAAATTAAATCTATAATTTTAATCATTTGTAAGTTTTGTACAGGATACTAAAAAAATAATAATGAAACACAATTTTATAAATTGAACCTGAATTTTATAAATCAGACCTGCAATTGAATATGGAGCTGAGCTCCTGATTACTGCATCGGATACTATCCAGAAAAAATTGGAGACTGCTCAGAATAATGTTCTTAGACTTATCTCCGGTGAGGCTTCATCTACACCAATTGAGGCAATGCAAATTCAGACTGGGTTGGAGCCTTTGGCAGATCGAAGACAAAGCGCTGCCCTGAAACTCTCCGGAAGGCTTCTAAGGGATGATGGTTTCTGGAAAAATTATATTCCTGTTTTCCCAAGATTGAACCTTTTGAGAGAACCTTTTTCACAGAGAACCTTTTTGAATTTGACCAGGGAATTGTCAGATAGGTATAAGATCCTGAATGCAGATAGAGTGCCTTTATTTAGAACCTCTATCTTTCAAAACCATATTTATAGAGCTGATTACTGTCGAGACCTGATACTACCTGTTAGTAAGAAGGTCTCCACAGATTCTGAGCTAAGGATGGCTACCCTAGCTACTATCGATTAGAATTATCCATCATCTGTTTGGTTCCATGTCTATACAGATGGTTCAGCTGTGGATGCCATTAGAAATGCTGGTGCAGGAGTATACTCTAAGAGTTTCAGGCTTTGCCAGGCTGTTGGGAAATACTATAACGGCTACAATGGTGAAGTGGCCGCTGTGCAATTAGCACTTGAAGAGATCAGAAAGGGTAATCAGAACAACATAGTATTTTATAGACTCTCAGGCCACCATCAGGTCTGTCAAATGGCAATTAGTTCTCTACTAGAAGAGGGACGTCAAATTATTCTGCAATGGATACCCAGCCACTGTGGTATCGCGGGAAATGATGCAGCTGACAAATTGGCAAAGGCTGGCTCAGATCTACAACAGCCTTCTCCAGCCTTGGAGTACCATATTGTTAAAAGGCTTATTAAGTCAAATATAGCCTCCTATCGTAGGAATGTTTACAAGATGTGCATAAAGGGTAAAACATGGGCTTCCTTACTAACAACGCCTATTTCGTGTAACCTCCACAGAGCTGTGGGAGTGGCAAATTTTCGCCTTAAAACTGGGCACGATTATCTACAAAAACATTTTTACCATTTGGGTTTGAAGGACTCTCCGATCTGCCCTTTTTGTGGACTAGAGGACATGACTGGTGACCACCTTTACACTTGCCCTGAACTTTCGGACGTCGCAGTTAGAAATTCTGCGGAATATTCTGAGATATTCTCACAATCGCTATTATAATCAGCAGCGATCGATATCATAATGAAAAATTTTTTCATAGTTCATAATTGATAGGTTTAATATTTATAAATATTACATCAGTCAATTATTATTATGAAAATTTCCATAATCAATAATAAGAATAGATTCTTACTAATGGAATTTTAGCTTAGAAAAGAGGCCCACTTAGAAAAAATAAACCCTCTAAGTTCTTAATTAAATGTAGGATAAGAATTACTATGTATATACGAATAATTACAATATATGTCACAGTGACACTTTGAAAGCAGTATTGAGTATAGAACTCAAAAATATTTGGAATACAGATGATGCAACTTTCAACAAGACATAGAGCAAAACTCCACCTTGTTCAATGAACAATAAAATGGATCAAATAACCATAATAAATATTTCCAAAATGAGATTTCAAGCTAGTATTAAGACTTATGATTGTGTATTAGAATAATGGTAATTTTTCTTTGATAAAAAAATGTTTATTTTAAATAATACATTTTTGTTAGACTTTTTACTAATATATAATATTAAAATTTTTAAATTAGCATTAATATTATATTTACTCTCTCAAAACAGTATCTTGAATCATGAAAACTAATAAATTTGAGAAAAAAGATTTGAAATTCCAATTATTGGGAAATTTATATTATTGCAAACCTCTACGATTGAGTATGAAATTTAATCAACAAATCATTCAGTAAGATGAATAAAGCCTTTCATAATGATTGTTATTTACACTCAATAAATTTGGGAAAGGAAATTAAGTTTATAATGGTAAAAAATAAAGCAAACAGTTATATATTGATATTGTTGATGCAATATTTTGATAAATGTAAATATAAAGAACATCATTTGTGATAATTTAATGAAAATTTTAAAATAATTTCTTCCAATAAAATTCTGATGTACAAAAAATAATGATATTGCAATGAATTGGGAGAAACTTATACGAGGGTCACTCTGAAATTTTTGAGATACAACTAGGTTTTTAAAGTTATACTTACAAAATTTTAGGTGTGTTCAAAATAGTCTCCTCCAGCATCAATGCACTTTTGTAGACGAATTTTCCACAGATTAAATGCCTCAAGCCATTCATTTCTTTGAATAGATGAAAAAATGCATTTATAGCCACATCAATCTCTTCTTCTGAATGAAAATGACGTCCCCGTAAGTTCTTTTTTAGATTGAAGAGTAACCAAAAGTCGCACATAGCTAGATCAGGTGAATACGGCGGATGTTCGATCACTTTAATTTATTTTTGTTTAAGAAACTCAACTGTTAATCCGGCTGTATGTGAAGATGCATTGTCATGGTGAAGTATGAGTCCCCTAACATTCAGTTCTTGTAGAATTTCTGGAAGACATTGAGTAGTATACCAGTTTGCTGTTACTGTCTTCTGTCCTTCCAACTTAATGGCTTTGACCAATCCCGTACTTCTAAAGAAAACAGCATATATCACTTTTTTCAGTGCGCATTGTTTTTTCACCATGGTCTGCATGGGATCATCTTTAAAGACCCATATTTTACTTTCTTGATGTGTTGGACTGTCAAAAAACTGTATGTACGTTTCATCACCTGTTACAATTTTAGAATAGATGCGGTGGCCACCATCATTCAGCATATTAAGAGTTTCTTTACTGATTCTGACACGCTCCTCTTTTTGATGCTCCGTTAGATTATGGGGAACCCAACGGCAAACTACTTTTTTCATATGTAATTCTTCATGAATGATTTTGGGCATAACTGCGGATCCAATGTTAAGTTCCTTCTCTATCATTTGATAGGTACAGCGATGATCATCCATTAACATTTTTCGTATGGCAGACACATTATCCGGGATTACTGCCGACGGCGGCCTTCCTGTGTGTTCTTCATCCTGAAGAAAATTGCGACCTCTACTAAATTCTCTAAACCATCTAGTACGTACAGAATATAGTAGCACGAGCTGGAGATTCATCACCAAATGCTAATTACAACCGTTGAACGCATTCTTCTTCATTGAATCCTGCTTTGAAATCGTAGAAAATCATAGCGCGAAGATGTTCTCGCGTCAACTCTATTTTCTCTTCTGTTTAAAACTTATTCCACGCTAAACAAGTTGAAGTAAGTCAGTAAAAAATCGTCTTCTGTGTTAAAATACTTTGTACTTTAAAATTAAATTTTTATTTTGTAAATTCTCGTCTGCGCGTATCTCAAAAACTTCAGAGTAACCCTCGTAATACAAATGCTTAATTTTGGACATCACTAACCTACATAAGGAAATTTGCAATAAAATAAATGACAATGACTCAAAACATCTAAATAACAATCAAAGCATTAATTGCAAATTATAATAATCTCAGTCTACATTGAAAATAAGTGAAAAATAAAATAAGAAATTTAAAAAAATTTATTCTGCAAAACTTTAGTTTCAATAGTTTTACTTCATTTATTAATAATGTTAAAAACAGGGAACATGTAATTAAATATTTTATTTAAAATATTTCAACTACAAGATGCATTTACTATATAGTTTTAAATAAAACCATTTTTCACATTGATTGCTTGCTAAAAAATTAATATGCAAAATTTTCCTCAATACCAGCACTAATTGTCTTTTAAATTTAGCCTCCACACACATCACAATCCTAATAAAGTAAATATAATAATATTATATAGTCATTTGATTCATTTGCTTCAAATCCATATTAATTTCTATTGCATGACTGAAAAAGCTATAATATCAATAAAACTGAAATAAATAAAAGATAAGGCTAAAAAATACATTCACTATGAGCATCATCTTCATGAAGAAGCTTCAGAGATCAATCTAGCCTAGAAAAATGTTAATTGCAATTATTACACAATTGTGAAGAAAAATATGGTCATAGAAATATATATATTAGAGTACATAATTGACAAATTTATTTTTGCATCCATTAATCAAAATATGGAAATATTTATTTACCTTTTGTGGTGGGCAGGCATCTAAGGCTGTAACACCTAAACTTCTCAATACCACTAATGGAGTGAATTCAGTTCTGTACAAGCGATTCAGAGCATCAATCACAAACATGGTGGGTACGACATGTCTTTGTCTCTTTGCTTCATAGTCTAGCAGTGGTTGCAAACTTCCTGAGAATATATATAGATGTTTAATAATATTTTTTTATACTAACATTCTATATATTGGAAAATAAATGCAATATGTTGCATTTATATAAATAACAAAATAAAATGTTTAATTCAGCTCTTAATCAAAATTAAACTGAATAAAACCTATAAATTAACAATTAAGGAAATGTTTTCATTATTCACATCTTTAATATAAAAGACTTCAAACAAATAATTATCTTCAAAAACTTATATTTTGAAAAATCAATTTCTTGGAACTTATAAAAACAACATGAACAGAGAAAGAAAGTTGATTGCGTAATTAAATGTGTCCCTTTATGGGTACATTTTGTACATGATAATAGAAATTCTAAATTATTATAAATATCCATACATCCTAGTTGGGAATCACTACAAATAATTAGCAGTTACAGTCATTCATTGACTATGATTGCTAATTAATTGCTATTACCAGCTTGGTCAGTATGAGACGTGGGCAGTTTACTTCTGAAAATGATTGATAATAACATCTTTAACATAAACTAGTTTACAAATTTTTTAAAAATAGAAGTACAAAACACATATTTATATTATATATATTATGAGAGTTTTTAGTTAATAGAAGAATTTTTTTAGCCAATTTATATAAAACATACAAGAATAACTACTGAAAATAATTAACAAGCAAGTGCAAAACTTAAACAATGATAATTTATTTTGACCACAAAAGATAAGTCATTTTTGGTATTAATAAACAGATTTAATATCAAATAAATTATGTCTCTTAAGTTAGAAATTCTTTTGAGATAATTTCCATTCAACAAACTTTACCAAACTTCATGAAAAAATGAAAATACTTGATTTTGGAGAAGTAAAAATTTTTATAACTTCAATTTAGCCATTTAAGAACAATTTATTTGTTCTTAAAAAATATAAAAATTCACAACTAAAAGAAAATCAAAAGAATTTTAGATTTTATAAAAAGTCAGTTCATATGTGAAAAGAAATTTTTATCATTCTTTCTTAAAAATAAGATATGCTAGAACTTAAAATTATTCCTAACATTTTACTATTTTTGACTTCTCCAAAAATCTTATTATAAAATGTTTGATATTATAAATGAATATATTCATATTTACATAGAATATCATTGACAATGTATGGAAAGATGAGCAAGTATTTCAATGTATATTTGATCTCAGTTTTCTAAGTCGTAATTCAACATTTAATTTAATTTTGTATAGAAATAAAATTAAAATCATGATAATTATAAGCTTATTGTTAACAAATACATTATCATTTTATTTTGCCTTATTTATAATAAACAGACATATTTAAAAATAGTAATACAATTACAAGTAAACAAAAAAATTAACAAAAAACTTATTGTAATTTATTTATATTTTAACACTTTAAAATACATAAAATAGAAATAAATATTTGCATTTCAATAGTTTATATGGGAGTTTTTATTGACTATCAGATACTTGTAATAAAGTCAGAAACAACTTATAGTAATTAACACATTTTTTAAAAAAATAGTTTTAAATTCTATTTAATCCAGATTACTAACATCAGAAATCACAATTTTTTTCAATCCATAAATGAAATAACATTAGCTAATGAATCTTGTGAATAAAAAAATATATGTCTAGTATAAAATTTCAAATATTTCTAAAGAACAATGGTATTTTATATTACCAATAGCCGGTATGACCTGAATTCCAATTACCGTGAAGAAATAACAGTTCTTATTAAAAATTTCAGCATAAAAGAATTTCTAAGCAATTTGTTCAGAAATGCTTTATAATTCATTCGTGAAGATTTTTATTTGACTATTGTTATTATGCTGTTGTTGCATATCTCTGGTGTTTAACAATACACTAAATCAGATTAAAATACTATGGAATTTGTAATTCTAAGAAAATCTAACACTAAGATTGGGCTTGAAAAAGATCAATTCTAAAAAGCCTCAGACAATATAGTAAACGATCAGGAATAGCCTGATAGCCAGCACACTTCAAATAGGCTGTGAAACCTTTTTTTCATAAGAATAGGGCAATGCCAAGTGTCCAGTTATCAGCCTGGTGATGGCAGTCTGGCCCTTAAGTGGTACTTCCAATATTACCTCCTTATAGAAATACTTCTGCTATTTCTACACACCACCTAATGTTCATAGTTTGTTGTTAACTGCCAACACTATAGCCACTTGATTGAAAATAAGTTATAAGACGTTTTGGAGTTAAAGGTTTTTGACAAAGCAAATCAGTGTGTATTTTACATAATAGTGATGAACCTCATGTTTGTAAAAATTTTGTAATAGAAATCCAAATGAGTCTTGGGCATTCCACTCAAGAGAGATTGGGTCATGATATACTACATGTACTTTACATTTGTCATGGACAAATCATAGGTTACCATAAATGAAAATTTTCAGACAAAAGAATTTTAAATAGTTTAAATTAGTAAAAAATGCAGGAGATTTTTTATTTGAATTAATCTTAAGAAATGAGGAAGAAATCTTAAGATCTTAAAGAAAAGAGCCAATAATGCTTAAAAGTTCACATGAAGGTAACATAAAAAATTATGTTCACACTAACAAACAAAACATCATTTACTTTCATATTTTATTCAAGTCTAATTTATTTTTTGCAATAATGCAGTAAAAATGAATTCTAAGAATCCAACTATTATACTTCACTAAGAATAAATATAGAGCAATGGATAAGTGTCCTAACTGAAACTTGTCTAGATATAAAAAATTACAAATTCATGTTAAAAAACTGTTCATGAAGAACTCTTTTACTTTTATCTACTACAATATAGCTTGTACATATAACTAATTTCAGAGAATATATGTTTTTTAAAAATTAATAATCTCTGCATATTTTGCAAGTTTGGTTTCTTTTAAGCTCAATTTTGGTTCAAAATGGTAATTTTTATCCTTAAAATTGAAATAATAACATGTTTCTTTAAAATTACAAGTTTAATGCAAATGCATAATATTTTACTATTTTAATAATAAAAATATAATTTAGCAATATATATATATAATTTATTATAAAATAATTTAATAAATATTTACTGAGACATGTTTAAAAAATTTTTCTCCAAAATTTTATTTTTTACAAAAAACGTGTAAAAAATAATATTTCGGAAGATCCACTTTTTACTTTTTTTTAAATAATGAGGTTAGAAAATTTTTATACTATTGTTTCAAAATTGGCGATACTGCCATGAATTAGGTGTAATTCTTTCCAATTCATAGAAAATAATTTGTCAATCACAACTTGGGCAATTAAATTTCTTTTTTGATATCTGAAACAATAACAGACAATGAAAAATCATTTTTTTATCTATAACTCTGTTGTTGTTGTGGCTTATCCTCCAGCTGTCTAACGAAGTCAGACAAAATCCATGAGGCTGTTGAGCTTAAAGAAATCAAGGACAAGATGGGGATGAATATATATCTTCTCTTGAAAGTCCCAAACTAAACAGAATATGCTCAACAAAATCTTTCTGACCTTGACATTTTGAGCAGACTACCAAGATCTTTTTGCCCTCAAAAAATGAGAGACTCTTAGATTAGACAAGAAATGAGAACCACTTGAAATTTCCATTACCAATTAGGATTTGTCACAACTCAGTGCAAATGAAGAGCCAGACTCTTTGCCCACCACCAAAAATGGTTAGGAAGGACCCTCCACTCCTTAGGAAATTTAGCGTTAGTGTTGGATTGATGTTTTAAAAAGATGCAGTTCAAAGTGGAAAAATTGGAATGGTTACAACCCTCTTTGCCTAAGTTATCTGCTCTTTTGTTTCCCTTGATGCCAATGTGTGACAGGATTTAATGAACAAAAATAACTCTAAAACAAGCAATCTTTTTAATGAACAGAATTGTTTGAAAAAATTTTAACTACACACAATCAAAACATCAAGATATTTATGGTTAGATGAAAACTAGAGGAAAATTCAAAAATTTACCATGCTTTAAAATTTGTACCTAGGGTTATTGGATTCAGTCTCAGATAATGGCTCATGAAAATTTCTAAAAAACTGATACATTTCAGACACATTGTTTCAAAATTAATTTAACTGAAAAACTCATTTTTACTGTAAGATAAATTTCATACGCACCAAATGGCTCTCCACTGTAAACAGCTGTTTCTAAACATTCTGTTAAACATTTCACATCGCCAAAACCAAGATTAACCCCTTGACCAGCTAAAGGATGTACACGGTGTGCAGAATCCCTGAAGAAGGATAAATATGAGTCAACAACGTTTAACTATTAATAATAAATAGGGAAACTTAACATTTTTAAGTACTACTTGATTACCATAATTCAGAATATTTTTCACACATATATTATGATATAACAATATGTATTTACAATTTTTAATTAATATGTTATTTAATAGATTTATATAATGCAAAAAATATTAATATGGATTTCAATATTACAAAAAATAAGAATTGAAAAGTTTAAATTAAAGTTTTATAAAATAGTTTTTTGGTTTAATTATGAATTTGCCAATCAATACATTTTACAAGCAAGATTAATATATTTATATTTTAAATAATTACCTAGAAAAATTATGACACCTCAAAGATTAGATTCAATAAAAAATCCATTTTATGTAGCAGCTTTTATTGATATGAAGATTGAGAGACGGTAAAACCATCACATAATTCACAAAACCTATCAGGTTATTGATAAGCGAGAAAGAAGTGTGAGCATGATTGATTTATTGCTTACATATCAACATCAATGATTCACATTGTGCTTAAAAACAAAGAGAGGGTGAAAGAGGCCAATTCTTAAAGGCTGTCATCTCAATGATGTTATAAAGAGTGCTTCTCATAAATATCAATGAGAAGCAAAGACTGATACACTTAAAAAATAATATTTGAGAAAATGGAAATAATTTCTCTGACTCCTATTAGGAATGCACCAGGATCATTAATGGATGAAACAGTCACAGAAAATTAAGCGACTCAAAAATTTTATTCTGTAGCAGAAGTTCTATTGAACATAAAAAATGGGCAAAAACCAAATAATAGACAACTTTTATTTCAAATTTGGAAATAGCCTTGAACTGCTAGCTCTATCATTGTCTTGAATCAGATTAGACAATAATCCCTCTGCCCCCCAAAAAAGAGCTGGACAAATATTAATGATTGCCTAGTATCATTCAATAGTTTTTAACAAGCTTTTGGAAATACCCTTGGCCATGAAAAAAAGTTGCTACCTGTAGTCTGATTATGAAGATTTTGAATTTGATGTAGTATAGCAGATAATCTAAAGTCCTAAGAGTATGGTCAGGTATTTGAACATGTACCATGTACTGTCCTTCTAGGTGGATTTTATATAGATGTACACATGACTTGTCCTGAATCAAAGAAAATAATTTTAGGAAACTTCTGAGCATAAATTTGGTAAATAAAACTCAACAAACATAAATTTGGAACCCATTTTCTGTTGTTCAACTGTAACTTTGATCAAAGTTGAGGGCTTTCATTATGAAAAGTGCAAACGAACAATTAGGTACCAGTGAGTACCTCATAGTCATAATGAAAATATAATCCAGATTAAAGAATATCTCAATCCAAATAAGACATTTTTAATTGGCAAAGGTTTAGTTTGATTAGTCATTTTTGCCTTTGAAGGTTAATCAAACTGAGAATTATAATTTAAAAAGGATTCTAAGTTATTGCAAGCATTAAGGCCTGCTGAGCCAAATGTCAGAGTACGAAAGATTCAGCTGCTAATCAGACTTCTAAAAATAATGTCAAATTGATTGGACTGCAAAATATGCAAAACATGTCAGATTATATATCTCATTTTAATTCAGAAATTATTAGAATATACATTATTTATATTTTACATACATTTAAACTTCTTTTATATTTTATACCAATATAACTGAATATTGCAGTTGGGTATTCCACAGTCACCTTATAATAATGTAGTTAAATTATGAGTTATCTCAAGCTAAAAACAGATTTGTAAAGTACATTTATTAAGGAAAGTTAACTAACCCAATCAATGCAACTCTTGGGGCAACATATTCTGTTGAATGTCCTAAGCCTAGAGGAAAGGCAGCCCTAGAGTTCGGCTCCACTGATAATATACTAGGAGGTAGTTGGCGGATGGATTGATTGGCACCTGCAATTTTAAAATTCATAATTTCAATCCAAAACCCTACATAAACATTTTTGGTTTTCATTGTTTTACTATTATTTAAAAGGAAAGTATTTTTAAATCAAAGTATACAGTTATATTGAGTACTTGACTGTTTTTAAATATGTGACAACTTCATAGAATGCACCTTAATATAAAACATCTTAATTAGTAACTTAATATATATGTAAGACATATCTGTATAATGCAGCTTAGAACAATAAATGAAAACAATTCAAACAAGAGTATAAAATCAGTTCTATTTCATTAAAGTAAATTTTTAAACAATATAAGTTAATACTGAATAATTCTACTAAGCAAAATGCATACAGCAATTCAATTATTACTTTAAATTAAAAACTTTACAACTTAAAATAAATATATAAAATTCTAAGGTTATGTTTTCAATTTTTTTAAAAATTTAAATAAAAATAGTCAAATTACTATCAACACTACATGCTGTACTAATTTGTATCTCCTGCTAAATGATTTATTTACATTATTTTTTTTATTTTGATCATAATGTAATCAATATATTAACAATTGATAAATAATTTTTATATATTCTACAAACAAGAAGTGAATAAGATTTTTAATGTGAAGCAAATGATTTTCATAATTGAACATTTTAATAAATGACTTTTACACAATGTAACTATTGATTATTAAGGATTTATATAGCACATACTTAAGAGGCAGATCTAACTTTTATATTTTTATTATATTTGTAATATAATAAAATACTATATCTCAAATATTTTCATTATAGAAATATTACTGATTTTAAAATTTTCTTCCTACGTGTATTTTTAAGAAATTAGAAACTTCTGGTGATAAAGAAAATTTATTCTTGAAGTTAATGTCGAAATATAATTTTGATACTTTCAGTCTCACATAGTTCAAAATACACTGACAAAATAAATGATTTCACTTTGCTTCACTTAAATATTAACAAGGAGAAATATGTCTTCATAAATGGCATCACAAAACAAGTTATCAAAATAATATTAGGACAAAATATTACATGCTAGATTTATTTCTTATGCTTGGCTATTAAAATGATTTTCAGAAAGGACATTTTAAAGATATTTAAATCATATAAATTTATTTAATGTAGTTAACTACATCAATTTGAAAATAAAGATATAATTTACAACTTAAAAAGCTTTATATCTGAATGAGCTTTATTATTATTGCAAACTAAATCCATTAAAATATAGCATAATTATTTTTATAATATTTAAAATCTCTAAAAGTAATCTGCATGTCAGTGAAGACAGTTTAGAATTAAACAAATTTTTCAATTAAATGCATTAAAGGAAAAATACAGTCTTGCAAATAAATGTTTTTAAAATATATGTAGAAAATTAAAACAATGTTATTTTAAAAAGAGTTAATTTTAACATTAATTTCTTTTTTTAAATTAAATGCAAAGATTTAACTATTACATAACGAATTATCATAATTACTTGGTACTATAGAAGTAATCAAATTTTTCAAAGCTGACACAGCTGATTCTGCAACAGAATTTTTGTTTTCTTCACTCCACTATAAAAATTCAAATAATCACATTGCATTAAAAATGCTACAGTTAAATATATCGATAAGAAGATTAATGCAAGTTTAAAGATTTCAACTCCTGAAACAAACTTATGAATTCATGTTATAAACTATCATCAATTTACATTTTTAAAATAAATTATAGTAGTGATAATATGAGAGCTGGATCAATTCAATACAATCATTGTACAAATTTTACAGTCATTTGTAATGAATTAAACTCTACAAAATTATGAAATTCTTTTAAAACAGAATAGCATTCTGACATTTATTTTAGACACATTAAGACAAGTAGTCACTAAAAGAAGTATATGGAAAATATATTTTAACTAAAAAATTGCATATTCAAATATTAATATTCATTGAATTTTATATAATATAGAAAACAGAAATAAATAGAAAAAGAATCAATTAAAACCACCCGCCTGATTGCACCACATGACGATCTTATTTTTGATTATTTCACACACATAAATCTAAATACTACATTTGGTTCTCACTGAACTGGTTCATCATGAAACTATTGTAGCTGAATTAGATCTTTATTTTAATCAACATTTATGAATACAATATCAATCTAATATTTATCATGCCGCCATCTAGTATTAATAGCACCAACTACTACTCAATTTGGTTTTCCAACAAGTTCATTGAAAATTCTAAAACATTAAAACAAAAAACAGAAGAGAATTACCCTATTTTCCTGTATATAATCTGTAGCGGCGTATTATCCGAAATTCCATTTTTTCGAGTGAAAGAAAAGAAACTGTCACATAATCCGTTGCGGAGTATAGTCTGTGGCAATTTTTTCAACGAATAGTCAAAAACTTATACTGCTGATAATTTGGTTCAAAAATAAAATAAATAATACAGATAATGATTAAAAAATATAATAAATTCTACAGAAAAAAAATTTATAATGATAAAAATCTGTTTGAAACCACTTCAACACAAAGTGCGATTAACTGAGATGAAAGCACAACATTGATCAACATCTGAGAACATTCTTATAAAACTTATCGATTTTTAGATTTTAATAACTTAAAAAACAAGGTTAGACATATTTTAAAAATAAATTATATTTGTTTCATTAATATTTAAATGAAAGAAATTAATTACTTTCTAACTGCGCATGGAATTTTCTTTTGTGCTGCGCACGTTTGTCGAAATTTTTTTCATTTGTCTTCCCTATAACTTTCAGTTAAAAATTTGCTCTGTAACTTTATAATTTTCACTTCCTATGATAACGTACGAATTTGAATATTTTCAGAGCAAAACAGTTCAGGTTAAGATAGAATCTAAAATGACATAAGTGAATTGCAACTTTAATATCGTTCACACGAACTGAATTCGTTCTTGAATGTAAGACAATACCTGATTATAGTTGAAATAAGTCGTCTGAGTCGTAGTCACATCTGTTATTTATTTTATGAAAGTCAAACGGCATTTCTTTCGAAACTTTATTGTAAGCTTTTCTGATGAAAAATATTTTTTGTCAGATTATCCACGGCATCGCATAATACGCATAATGAAATGCGAAACATTTTTAACACATAATATACGGATTATGTACAAGAAAATACGGTATACTTTCTAAGAAAAAATAAATACATCAATGTAAGTAAAAATTCCAAAAGTTATTCACGATTTTCAAGGGATTAAGTCAAAATTCCAGGAGTTACAAGGGCCTTTTAAAAAATTTCAAATTCCAGGAGTTGTATGGACCCTGTAACATGTTATAACAAAAAACTATACTTTCAATAATTATATCAGAAGCAAAAATTTTAATACAGCTGAAAAATAGCTTGCAATTTGAATTATATTTAAAATAACTTGCAATTTAAAATATTTCAATAACATACTATGCCATTAAAAGCAAAAAATATAATTAGTTTCATAAGTTAAAAATAATTATTTAAAAAACAGCAGGAATAGATGACTAAGACTATTTAAGACTTAAATGCTTACTAAAGCTGCATTTAAAGCATCAACAAATTGATCTTCGGGCATACTAAGAAGACTCTCACACAGTTCCAAAGAGACTGTCCATACTAATGAACACAATTCATCAGTCAGCTAGCAAAGAAAATAATATTAACAACTTTAACTTATAAAACTAAATCTAAAAAATGTTTTGCATTGCAATGCACTAAAAAAAGTATGATTCTTTATTGAAAAAGAAAATACATAATACATCTTGAATTTCATCATAAAATATTGTGATATTATCAATATGATTAATGAATAAAATTTAATAAAAAACTGAAATGATTTATATTTTGTATACTGCCATATTGGTTTTTGAAATCTTAAACTACAAAATATAAAATTATTATGATTACAATATTATTTCTTACTCCTTCATGGGGGGTGGAGAAGTATAAAGAGAAAGGATTGAAGTATATCATTTCAGAAAATAAATTTACATACAGAATTGCAAGTATATAATTAGTATGTTTAAATAACAATCAATAAAAGCATTTGAAAAATCATGCAAACACAGTCAGAAAAAAAAAACTTACTGGTAATAGAGCAATAGGTCCGTTGGATAAGAATCGTTGCCAAGCAACAATATTTTCAGTAGGCTATAAGAAATAACATGTCATTTATAGCAAGTTTCAAGATTTTATTTTCATCAAGCACTTTCCACTTCAATAGATTTTAAAAATAACAAAATATCCAATACGCAATGGTATTAATAAAATAATTATTGACAGACATAATTTATATCAGAGTTTGTACAGATTTCCAAGAATCAATTCAAAAATTTCCAGGAGGTATTGACACTTATATTACTTTTAATTTAGTTTTAAAAATAGTTCTTAAACAATTATGCATGTAATTATGCATATGTAACAAATTTTTTTTTAATTATATTAGAAAAATAATAGAAATAAATAAATGCAAAAATTAATGAGACAATCTTTTATTCAAGTTAGAATTATATTTAATGATTACTTCAAAAGCCTTCAATGAAATCATGGCTATAACAGAAAAAAATTAATTAAACAATCAGTATTTTTTATATTTTACTGGATTATATAGTGTATAAAATAAAGGGTAAATTTAGAGATTTTAAACATCCTCAATAGATACCTATATATTAATTTACTGTATTTTCCTGTATATAATATGCAGATAATGTGTTTAAAACATTTCATATTTTGTTCTCATAAAACATGCCTCCACGGATAATCTGATAAAAAACATTCTTGATCAGAAGAACTTACAATAAAGTTTTGAAAGAAATGCTGTTTATATTTCATAAAATAATTAAAAGATAGCACTACAACTCATGTGACTTATTTTAACTATAATCAGAATTGTCCAATTATGTTTAAGAACAAATTTGGTAAATTGAAATGATATAACAGTTGCAATGGGATAATTGCATTTTGCATTCTGTCTTAACTTAGTTTCAATCTGGAAACATTCAAATTCGTATATCATCAGGTAGTAAGGAAAATGTTTTAATTACACAACAAATTTTAAACTAAAAGCTATAGGGAAGGTAAATAACAAAACAAATAGTGACAAACACGTTAATGTAAGGTGACAAAAAAACCATGCACAGTACAAAAAGAAAAATGTATCCAATGTGCAGTTAAAAAATAATCCATTTCTTTGATAAAATTACTAACGAAACAAATACATTTTATTTTTAAAACATGTCTAACCTTGTTTTAAAAGTTATTATGAAATAAAAATCGGTAAGTTTTACTATAATTTTCTCAGATCTAGATCAATGTCATACTTTCATCTCAGTTTATAACACTTTGCATTGAGATGTGGATCCAAACAGATCTTTTCCAGAATGAATATTTTTGTACAATTTATTATGTTTTTAATCTAACTGTGTATTTTTTAAATTTTATTTGGCACCACATTATCAGCAGCATTCAAATATTCAACAAAAAATTGCAGCAGATTAAACAATGCTGCTGATTATATACAGGAAAATATGGTATTTGGTATTTTAAGACATGTACAACAAAGTCTTTTCAAATATAAATATATACAAACATATTAGATAAAGTTTCCAGAATGACTTTTTTCAAAATTATTATTTTATAAAAGCAATTCTAAATTTTTCTTCTGCTTCCTTTTAAAGTCTTTGAAAACTATACAATTATCTTGCTATTCTTAATTTTTTCTTTCAATAAATTGGAAAAATAAGGTGCAAGTCCAAAAACTGTTAAATAAGCACACTTTTTACAGCACAACTGAACTGCTTTAGAAACATTGTTTGGAAGAGATTATTTATATTTCTATAAGAACTGTAGCTGAAACACACAACTGTTTCAAACTTTAAAGGCCCATAGAATTTCTTTTGCAGAAACAAATGAATCTAAAATTTCATAACATGCTTTGGGTTAACATTCTTTAACATAACGGCAATAGAGAAAAAATATTTTAAATGAGTGAACTTTTTTGACATATACAGTCCGCTCTAATAAATACACACATTGTTTTTTTCTTTTCATATGGGATTTGATTGCCGATTATCTCCATATCAGAAGTTTTTTTTTAATAGATGATGGTAATGTGTTTTTTCTGAGCCACGAAAAAGCCAATCTTTCTGTGGCTTTCACAGAATCTACTGGTCAGTGAGAAGACATTTTCTACCAGGATAAATAAATACTAAATAATTTATTTCAGCCTTAATTTCAATGATAAACAAATTTATCCTGATTCACAGAAATTATATCAATTTCCACCAAAAGAAACATAAAAAGTAAACTTAAATATTCAGTGAAGTTTATACATTATAAAGAAAACAAAAGCAAAAAATAATTAATTAAAATAGCCTGTCTGATTGCACAACATGAAGATCTTGTTCGGTGATTACTTCACTTCACACACACAAATCTAAATACTACTAAACTGGATTATAATGAAATTATTGTGGCTTAACTAAATCTTTAGCAGTTGAGAATATAAAAGTCATCAGTTAAGAACACAACAATCTAATATTGATCTTGACGCCATCTAGTGGCAACATTAAGAGCTAATACTCAATAAGGTTATCCAACAATATCATTGAAAATTTTACAATATTAAAACAAAAAAACAAAAAAAAAATTATAGTATTTTCTAAAAAAAATATAAATAAATAAATGCATTAAAGTAAGTAAAAATTCCAGAAATTTCAAGGGACCTAAAATTTTTTTGAAATTTAAGGAGTTTCCAAAAGTTATGTGAACCCTGTTTATATATATGCACATGCATACCTGCCAACCTTGAAGAGAAAAAAATCAGCAGATTCTGATTTTGAGGGAAAAAATCAGGAGACACAACTAGTGACATTTTGGCTTGAAATAGAATGCTTAAAATAGTAGCACCGCAAAAAGAAAATTTTACTGTTTAGATTAAACATTCTGCAAATGCTTTATTTAAAAATATTTTGTGTTAATTTTTAATAAAATATTCATCAACTTTTAAAGGAACTATGAAAGATAAAAGAATATACTACAGGTAAAAAAATAAACATGAACGTTCATATCCCAATATTTACTTTATAGGGCAATTTTTACTACACTTGTGCAATTTATAAGCATTAAACTTATAAAAAAATATAAATAAATTCAATTCAGTGACTAATACTTTGTTTGATGGAAATATTTTTTTAATTAAATTATTAATAACTAAAAATATTCTTCCTAATTGAACTGCTTATGTACACAGGTATACCTGATGTCTACTCTGAATGTTAATTATATGACAGCCAACTAATGAGTCTTGACAGTCTAGTGGTTAGATCATCATCCACTCACAGCACACTCATATAGCTCAGAGGAACATATTTACATATTGCCAAAAATCAGTAGAAGTGGCAGCTATGCACATGCATATAATTCACAGATCATACTGAAATAATGGCTAAGGCTTTGTGGATAAGAATTTTCTTCACCTATTTTTAACATATATTTTAAATAATTACAATGCATCTTTGTTTGACTATTACAGATCAATTTAGTGGTAAGTAATTACATATAACTAAACTTAAATAAAGTGATTATAATATCTTTTTTTCTTATTTTTTTAATTAAAAACTAGTAATGATGTTACTGTGTAACTGTAGAAATAAAATTATAATAAATAATAAAAAAATTAAAGCTAATCTTTTATTAATTTTGAATCAGATGTTATTTCGTTATTCCCTAAGAGTAACACAACAATGAAACTCTTCAAAAAAGTTTTCAAGAGTACTTAGATGAACTTTATATATATATATATATATATATATATATATATATATATATATATATATATATATATATATATATATATATATATGTATATATATATATATATATATATATATATATATATATATATATATATATATATATATATATATATATATATATATATATATACACACACAATCTGCAGATTCAATATCCTATAAGAATTACTAAACTGAATAATCACAATATAATAACAGTCATATTGATGGCAGTATCGAAAGAATTACTTTTACCCAGAATAAATTTTAATTCTTTGGGAAAATTCCTTCACAAGGCATACGTAAATTTTAATTTTATTTGGAATTTTTCACACTAATGTTATACATTATAGTTACAATAAGATAGAAATGATTTAATTAAATTTTCGTAAATCCAATTCAGACTGATTATAATATCTGAAATTTAAATCTGGATGAATTACTATAAGTAAAAATAAAAAGAGCCAAATTTATATAAAAGTTTCAGATAGACATTCATAATTTATTTTGAATAACATAAATCAATATTATATACTGTGTGAGCTATAAGTTCGATAAAAGTTTAAAACATATATAAAAAGGAATGAAGTAATGATAAAGATACATAGTTTGAAAGAAAGAAGTCACAAAGAAATCAGATTTTACTTAAAAAAAAAAAAAAAAAACATAGTAAAAAAAAATTCCCAAGTGGTGGGCACTAATAACCAAAAACATAATAAACAAAATAAAAGAACATTCCATTCATTTATACATGCAGTACTAAACATGACCACAAGTACACTCTACATTATAAGGTGACTCACAACAGCATGCAAGAAAATAGAAGAGCTTCTCGATAGACAGAATGTTTGAATTCAGCTGTTGTAGATAGAAATAAATAGTATATATGTGCTTTCAAATAACTCCACACACTACAATCAAGCAACATGAGATAAGATTATCATGGAGGTCACACGATCGTGCAATTTTAACTGGTGACTCTATTTTGAACATAGATTTGCAAAATGAATTGTTTCATTGAGTGGCATTTTGCAAAAGCTGATTACAGATCATATAGCTAGTTGAATTAACACAGGAATAAATTAATCAAGCAAAAGAATGTGGTAATACACACTGGACACATTTTCTAGGCAAATTTTGGACATGGTTTTCAAAGATTGACCCAAAAATAAAAGATTTTGTTATGTTTCTAAGCAAAACCAGATTTCTTTGTGACCCCTTTCTAGCAAACTGCACATTTTTATAGTTCTGTTTCTTTTTTTTATTTCTTTAAAAAAAATTTTCATGGAGTTTAATGAATGAATTTTTAGCTCACCTGGTGTGAGTTAATACATACATACATACATATAATGTAAAGTCTACTATCTCTAAGCGAGAATATAAAATTTGATAAAATAAATAAAAGGAAATGCATAAAGGAATGCTATTTATTTACTGGAAAATTTTAATAATTAAAATCAACCAAGTTACAAATAATTTGAATAACTTGATGATTCATTTCATTTAGAGATATTTTAACACCCTGTCCAAATTACTTAATTTTCAAATAATTTCAACCAGATTTTGCACATAATTTAAATGGAGAATTTAAAGTGTATAACATAAATTGTACAATCATTTGTAGTGATTATTTAGTCATGAAAAATGGAAAATGCAATATAGATATTACATAAAAATTAGAAAGATTCCAGTGACATTCAGATTCGAAGGTTTCAATAAAGTGTGAGTATAACTTTATAAAATTTTAATGCAAATCATATCAAAAATACATTTTAATACCACTCTTTATTTTAAATCTAGTACTATACCAAAGAAAATACTTTCAATTAACATCATACCTCTGATAATCTTAAAGTAGCAACAATTCCTTTTTGTTTATAATCCCAACTCATGTACTTTACATTCATTTTTTTCCGAACTAATGAATTTACACCATCAGCTCCAATCTGTAAAATGTGTTTCATTTTAGCTCAATGTTTATTAATTTTTATTACATAGAAGTATTAAAAAATTATTCTCAATATCAAAACAACACATAAACTATTGAATATATCAGAGATCAAATCACATCACATTGATTTTGATTACTTGAAAAACCAAAAGAAATTTAGATTTTCACAAGCTTATTGCTTTATTAAATATGTCTGTTATTTCAAGAATTGTAATATTTTTCACTGAAGGTAAAATGACAAATTTTTTCTTAAATGTTCAATATCAATACATACTTAGCATAAAATATGTTAAGATTTTTACAATTAAATAATGAAAATTGATCTTGTTAAGAAATATTCATTAGAATTTTAAATTAAAATAGAAATTTTGTATCAATTTTCATTCAGATACATATTTCATATACTTTTTTCATTGACTAATTTATTAAATGTTATAACCAAACGAACTGAATCGATCTTCATTTATTGAAAACAATACATGATGAATACATTACAAATACATTATGAATACATTTAATAAACTCATTACTTTAATTATATGCATAACTTTTTTTTCAGTACCAAAAATTAATTCAAGAAAAATAAATTTTAAAAATACTAAATATTTATTTAATAAATTTTTTAATCATGGAAAAGATTCAAAAAATTTTGAATAATACAAATGTATCATTGTAATATTAGAAATAATAAGAAACATAATATTTTTGTGGAAATTATTTTACCAGTAACTTTGTTTTAAGAGGAGCTCCTTCTTGCAAATGAACAGAAACTAAATCATTTTCTTGAGTAGGGAATTCATAATCTGTAGCCTTTACTCCTTTCAGAACATGGACTTTGCCTGATAATTCATTTAATGTTGATGCTAAAGAATTAAGTATCACATCATTTTCAACAATATATGCTATATCGTTTTCTAAAAAGTCATGTTGAAAAGAGATTTGAGCATCTGAACAAGATTCCCAAACCTATAAAAAAATTACTTTTTCATGTATAACAGATGCACAAAAATAAAAAAGAATTTTATAACAATAAACAAGAACAAAAAAATATTAAAATTGTAATGTTATGAGATTGTTAAATGATTGATTTAATGTTGATGCTAAAGAATTAAGTATCACATCATTTTCAACAATATATGCCATATCGTTTTCTAAAAAGTCATGTTGAAAAGAGATTTGAGCATCTGAACAAGATTCCCAAACCTATAAAAAAATTACTTTTTCATGTATAACAGATGCACAAAAATAAAAAAGAATTTTATAACAATAAACAAGAACAAAAAAATATTAAAATTGTAATGTTATGAGATTGTTAAATTAACTTAATGTCTAAATCCTCTTTTAAAAATTCTGCTGCATTTAAAAATTAAAATAATTATTTTCTGATTTTTTCACTAATTTTGGATATTTATATGTGGCAAAAAAATTTTAACTGTATTCTTGTTAATATTATAACTTGTATTGTGTATGCTGTGTGATAAATTTCTATTCTTGTAGCATTTGATAAAGATTAAATTTTTTGATAACTTAAACCTTTTTGTTATTAATAAAAAAGGTTCAATATGAATTCACCAAAGTAGATTAAAAGATTTTTGAAGACAAATATGAAAAAAATATATTTATTTAAAGTACTGTTAAATTACAATTCCTATAATAAAGATAGGGGTATCAAAGATATCTGGACACAGTAAAATTGTTTTCAATTAAAATAATTTATCACTTTTCAATAACTTAAAGCATAAGTATAAAACTTTTAAATACAATATTTAAATAATAAAAAATTGATGATAAAATATTTTTAAAGTTTATGAAAATGTAATTTTTCACAATAAAAAGTGTATCAATAGATTTCAACAAATTGATAAAGCATACATACTACCATTTTCTTCACTTCTTTCATTCGTAAACTACAAATTTTCTCCCACGCATTAAAACCTTTAAAATATAATATTAGATTACAAATACAGTTTAAATATACTTAACAAAAAGTGTATCTAAATTTTCCCAGTATAGATAATCAAAAAATTATATAGCTCTACATTTTTTTTAATAAATCATTTACAGACAAAAAGTTTTTGAAGAATGAAATTCAATAAAGCAAATTTAGACTTACTATTAAATAACTCTTTTGTGTTTTTATTTAAAGCACACACACGATTGGAGTATTTCTCAGGATCAATCACATATTCTGATTTGACGTTGGATTCAAGGAGTAATATTTTTCTATTAGACAGCAAAGGAGAATTCCCTGCAACAGAGAAACATAATACTAAAAAATATATATAAAAAATTTAATGACAATTTATTTATTTACATTTTGTTGACAAATAAATTACCGTATTTTCCTGTATATAATCCGCAATGGCGTATTATCTGCAAGCCCCTTTATTCGAGCAAAAGAAGAAAAGCTACGCATTATCTGCAGCAGCATATAACCCGCAGCAATTTTTTAAGAGAATAGTTGAAAAATTATGCTTATAATTTGATGCCAAATAAAATAAAAAATACATTCATTATATTTAAAAATATAATAAATTCTACAGAAAATAAAGATCTGTTTGAATCCACTTCAATGCAAAGTGTGATAAACTGAGATGAAAGCTCGATATCGATCTATGTCTGAGAAGATTCTAGTAAAACTTAATCAATTTTTAGATTTTAATAACTTTCAAAACGTGGTTTAGAAAAACTTTTTAAATAAAATATATTTGTTTTGTTAATTGTTAAATGAAAGAAATGGATTACTGCATATAGAATACATTTTTTCAGAACATTCACAAAGTAAACTATAAAAATGTGTTGTTTCTTCAGGTGATATAAGCTGATGGAGAACTAAACTTAAAATCAATCATCAAGATGACAATACTCTGAGGCGATCAGGGAAAAATTGAATATACATTTCATTGTGAATTAGAGGCTTTTGCTCCCTTGACAAATGCTATGAGGAACGAATTAGCTTTGAAGTGAAAGCACAAATTATGTTGGCCCCACAAACAAATTTCAAACAAGATTTTTTTTATAGAACCTCAGACAGTTTAAGATCTTAACTAATTGAAATAATAGTGAAACATTTTATTAATGTAACTACATATTATTGATTATTAGATGTTGAACATACTTTGCATTTAAAAAATATATGTTTTCTTAATTTTTATCATTCAGATAATTAATATAAACCAAAAATATTTTTTTATAAAAAATTTAATGTTGTAAATATATTGCTTTCAATTTTAAACCATAAAAATCAATCAAAACCTAGAATACTAAATCTTTATCTGCCATCAATTTTAAAAATTAAATGATTTCATAGCATTATCAATGCATACACTCTACAGACAACTAAAATATTTTGGATAGTATTAAATCAGAAATTGAAATAAACTAATTCTGAAACACAAATTTACATAAAAATTATCTAATTATATATATTTAATGAAATGAGAAATATTCTCAGCCAAAAAGTGTAAACATATTATATTATTATATCTAATTTTTTTACCAAAATTTCTTTTACAAGTTGTTTATCGTTTCAAACTATCATTATAAATAATGGGTATTCAGATAAAAAAGAAATTTTGACGTTACATATTTATCCTTACATTTACATTTTACATAGAAAAGTTCTGTATCAGTTATCTTAGATGTGAAAATTTTCTATGTATTTTTCATGTGTTTAAAAAAATTATTTTCTTACGATACTGAAATACATTTATTAAAAAAAAAAGCTTTTTAATATTAAAATAAAAATTTATTTTATCATGAATTATTCTGAAGGTACTGTTCATATAATGGCATTTTTTTCAAATGGATTTTAAATAAATCATTTTAAATAATAAGTAATTTGATTTTCAATTTTCAAAATTATACAAGCCTGTTAATAAATATTTATATTGTAAAAAAATTGCATTAAGTGATCAAATATAAAGAATATATGGTAGACAGAAAATAAAACTTCGATAATTCTTTTTAATGTTAGAAATCAAGTTTTGTTTTTGACAAAGTCTATCTTTTTTAACAAAATAATGCTGCTTGTTAAGAAGAAAATTTGTGAGAGTTAAGTTTTAATATTGAAAGAAATGATACAGCAACCATGAAAACAATAAAGAAAAACTAAAATCTTTTGTATTTTTTTAGTATTTGGAAGTAATTATTTGATTTCCAGCATTTTATGATACTTCAAATCCAGGAAAAAATAATACTGCTATTTTTAGAATAAATTTCCCTGTTTTGGTGGAGGTCAGTCTACAGCTGGACACTAATATTTTATACAAAAGAGGTCACTAATGAAGTGAGGAACACTTCAGAGCAAATTTTCTCATAAGTATAGTATGATAGTGGACAAAAGGGCTAAAATAAATTCTGAGATAGAAATAACCTATATTTATTCTGGAGTGAATTGATGCAAAACAAATTTGCTAAAGAATAGAGAACTGTACAGGGGGTAAAACGCGCCAAACATGCGATAAAGTGCTCAAAACTTGCTTAACGGTTCGGAATGTTTTTGCATGACGAGATTTTCATTCTATGTGACATAAGGTCATATGACATGCGCAAAATTTGTTTTGTGTGCAACACTTGCATTTAATGAGTTATTCTATTTGTTTACAATTTAAGAATTTGCTAAGTTAATGTTCCCATTATTGGGCTTCGAATTTGTTTACAGTTATATTATCTTGGATTTTTGGAAGATATATTGCTTATAACTTTTTTAACATTGTTTCAAATTTTTGAAAACTATATTGTTTGAATTTTTTTAAAGTTGTATTATTTCAAAATTATATTTGATCGGCCAATAAAAGGTCTGTGAGGGGTACTAATCATGTGCCTGGTCAGTTCAATTCTACATCGCAGTGTATGTATAGTGGACAAACTACAAAAAAATACCGTAGATTTCTACGAAGTAACCGGTCTTTCTCAGACGGGTGAACACCATTTTTCAATAAAATTTCATTCAGAGGGATGATTAGTTATTCTAGTTTTAATAAAAATGTATACCAACATAAGTAAATATATCTTTAAGCTTTATTGCATGTTTCAGGTTAATGTTAGATTGTGTCGTACTGAAATTTTTTTAAGGTGGGCCTCACTCGCCCGGTTAATTAAAATTTGAGTTAGCATAAAAAATGTAATTTGCTAAAGTGAGAAGTTAAGCTTCATTGCCCTGTTGTCACTGTAGTAGGCAGCGCTATAATGAAGTTTTTTTAAGGTCAGCACCACTGCTCGGTATATTAAAAATCAATTTTAAATAAAAAAATTAATTTGTTAACGTTAGAAATTTAGCTTTATTGCCCGGTTGTTACTGTACTAGGTAGCGTGCTACAATGTTTTTTTAAGGTGGGCGCTACTGTTCACTATATTAAAAATCAAGTTTAAATAAAAAATGAAGTTTGTTAATGTTAGAAATTTAGCTTTATTGTCTGGTTGTCACTGTAGCACTGCAGTGAACTGGTTGTCACTGTAGTAGCGCTACACTGAAGAAGTTTTTTAGGTGTGCACACTTGCATGGTACATTAAAATTTTAGTTTTAAAAATTTTGTTTCTAATTATTAGAATTTTAAAACTTCTATAGCACTTAATGAAATATTCAAAATTTGTAATTCAAAAATCACACAATTGAAGTTCAAACATGATCGGTATTGGTAGCCGGATATTGTGTGTAATGACGTAATTTAGGTTTGCAACATAACTGTAGAGCGCTTGGCACGAAAATTTGAAATCCCTCCAAACCTGTATAGCTCCATTGCCTTTTACCAAATTTTTTTTATTTTTCAATAGTATTGAATTTATAATGTTGCGTTTCTTTATATTGAAAGTTAATCTATATTTCTGATGCTATCCACACATTAAAATGAATCGTAGGAAATTGACAAAAAAATTGATATTTTCATTTAATTAACTGAGAGTAAAATTGATATAATATAACTTATACATCTATTACAATAATAGCAATTATAGAAGCAGTTTATCAGGAGATGTAACGTGAAATATTTTACACATATTCATGCATTTTATTCAAAGCAAACATTTTTGTAGGTAAATTCACCATGTTCGCCAATAGATGGATACCCTACTAGTTCCAATAGGCTTAATATTTTATATTTTCTTTTATAAATAAAATAGTAGAAGTTTAATCTTATTTTGACTTGAATAACATAACAAAAAAATCCCTCCCTCTCCCAAAACAAAGAAAATTTCATAAGCTTTTTTTTATGAATATTATTGTTTTGTCCTTGAGTATTTCTCATAGAAATATAATAATGAAGTTAAAATTTAATAGCAATATTCATTATAATACTAAGTTTGAATTCAATTATTTTTTATGTTAGTTCTAAAAAATTCTGTTAAACATCTCATGATTGTAAATTTTTGAAAATGGAAAAACATAATTCTGACATCATTCCTATTCTGCTATGAACGTCATTTTATTTTGCAATTTTTATTTCATTAGTTGTAAACGTTAACTAAGAAATAAAGTTGAAATCAAACAATATTCAGTACCCAGTGAAGCTGCTAAAGCGGATCCAACCATTCCTCCTCCAGATATTATAACATCCCAAATCGCATCTGAAGCATTAGTCTTGTTTTCAATACTGGTGCAGTAAGAACGCTTTGTTGAAATATTTAATTTTGCAGCGAAATTCGTCACTTTACGGAACATTTTAATTCTTTATAAAGTAAGTACTTATTTGAATACCAATTTAATGGTTTTGATTTGTATTTCGTTAGGTATATTTAATGGTTAACATTAATGAATAATGAAGACATGGAATACTTTAGAGAAAATATTATACAAACAGAAACTACAAACATCAAAGACACTGTTACACATATGCTGCCATATGTAATATAAATTTAACACTAAAATAAAATTCTTTACCTATTTAGATGATATGAGAAGTATCCAATTGACGTCACACTTCCGCAGCTCATTTGTCACTGATGGTACCAGAGACAGTGATATCTTTTTGTGCTTACAAACAAGTAAACCACGCCATATAAGTTGACACTTGCGACGGAACTGTAATGGTTTTATGCGTTTTTTTGTTTATGGATGTGGAAATCAGCCTGATAGAAATTCTGGAGAATCTGTTTAAACAATTCCAAAAATAATAACTAAGGAAAGGCCTCGAATCGAACAAATTACTTGTTAAACGTAGAGATTTGTGGATATCTCGATTAAACTGAGCAGACATAATAGAAAATAAATTATAGAAATCAAGAGTGTGCAACCTTCATTTTATTTCAAGTTAACAGAATATTAAGATTTTGTATAACAATGAGAGCAATGTAAATAGGATTTATTACAAATTTATTATTATGTTTTTTCTTTGCTGCCTATTCTCAAGTAGCAAAATAGTTGGCCCAAAATTGGCAAACTTACCAAGATAACCCCAATAATAGACCAATGATGGCTGTCAAGTTTTTTCCCAAATACAGCATGCCAAGATATGCCCAATAATGGACCGATAACGGTAGCCACGTTTTCCCTAATATTAGGTATGCCAAAATGAACCAAGATTGGTCTTACCATGGGGACCAAGATTTCCCCCAATGTAGGAAATACCAAGATAAGCCGATATTGGACCGATAGGAGTTGCCAAATTTTTCCCGGTATGCCATGATAAGCTACGAATGGTTTTATAAAGATAGCCAAGATTTTACCAAAATATTGATCTTCATTAAAATTGCTACACCATAAAAGCGGCACACCACACACGTGAAATTTGCATGACACGTAGAACTTGCTGTGATATGCAAATGATTAGATGCAACTGCGCAAAGCAAAGGACAGTAGCGACATCTACAATGTGTATAAAACCAGAGATTTGACAGCAGTTTTCATATTCAATTTCCGTTTCAACGTTGTTTTCGGAAAAGAAAGTTGTTGTAATGCCTCGTGTAAGAAGAAGAAATGCCTATAAGCACGTGTCTGACTTGATCTAGTGAAGCATTATAGCCTACCGGGATTGTGGTTTATCGTACAGCATATTGCTGCTCGCTTCGGTTTAGACCCCATAACTGTTAACAGAATATGAAATCGATGGGTTCAGGACAACCATACGGAACGTCATGCAGGATCTCAGCTGTCCCCATCACTAACAGCTGGAGAAGACATCTTATCCGCATGGTCACAAGGGGTCACACAGCCACGTCAGGAACCCTGAGTCCAGAAATGGAGTTATTTGCAAGGCAACAAGTTTCGTCTCGAACAGTTCGACGACGTCAGCAGCATGAATTGTCTGCACGGTGACCATAGCTTCGACAAACCATTGACGCTGCGTCACAGACAGGAGTGCCTTCAATGGTGTGATCAACGACAAACCTGGATGCGGGAATGGCATCACGTCATCGTTAAGCAGATGAATCTAGGTTCTGTATACAGGACCACGATGGCCGTATCCGTGTTTAGAGGCATCGTGGAGAACGTGCATTGCCAACTTGCATTGGACACTAGCCCATCTGCTGGAGTGATGGTATGGAGTGCCACTGGATACACGTCTCGATCACCTCTTGTTTGCATTACCGGCACTTTGAGCAGCAAACTGTTACCTTTCCGATGTGTTAAGGCCCGTAGCTCTGCCCCTATCTTCGAGGCCTCCCTAATGCTTTGTTTCAACAGGATAATGCACGATCGCATGTTGCCCGTACTGTTCCGAACTTCCTTGGATACAGAAAAGGTTCGACTGTTACCTTGGCCAGCACGTTCCCCTGATCTGTCACCAGTTGAGAATGTGTATTCACGTTTGCCGAGTGATTGGCACACCATCACTCACCATCCACTACTGTCTATGAACTGTGGCATAGTGTTGAAGCTGCATGGACTGGTGATCCCCGTACATGCCCTATAATCTCGGTTTGACTCCATGCCTAGGCGGATAAATGCTGTTATTGCAGCCAGAGGTGGCTACTCTGGGTACTGATTTCTCAAGATCTATACATCCTAATTTTCAAATCTAATCACTTGTTTTTTCCACTATAATGTATGTGTCCAATAAATATCGTTCTGTTATTTGCATTCCTTCTTGGTGTATAATTTAATGGCCAGTAGTGTATATTATAACAAGTTAAATCCAATATGGCGAGGTATTTTTCTAAGCTGTTTGATTGCGTTTTTGTTTATTAAGACATTTACTTTCTAATTGAAAATAAATTTCATTAATTTCTTTGATTCTTGAAATTTAATCATTAACGTTTTATTTATTTATTTATTTATTTATTTATTTATTTATTTATTTATTGTTTATCAATAAACCTTTATTTTCTTTCTATATCAGGGATGTTTTCAAAAAGTCACTGTGTTTGTGAGTTTGATTTTTATTTTATTTGTCATAACAAAGTTTGGTTAACATGAAAATGAGTTTTCTATTTGAACTTAAATTATAATCGAAATCAAAATTATGTTTAACAAAATTTTATTTTTCATTTGCAATTATTCTGTATATTATTAATAATGAAACTACTTCAAAATCTAATGTTATTGTTTTACATAAATAAAACAGCTATAATTAGGATGTACAAGTATTTACCTACATTGATTTAATCTCACATATAAATTTCTTATAAATGCATTTACGAAATATTATTCAAAAAGAACTATTTTTGTGATTTAACTTCATTGCATTCTAGAGATGCCCTTTAAATTTAGTAAGCAAAAATATTTAATAACATTTAGGTCATTAATAAGTAAGAAATCATTATAGTTTTTTTACATATTTACCATGTTTTATGTAATTTTTATATTTTATTTATTTCTTCTTCTTCTTCTTAGAATTGGGTTTGTATGTCATTGGGCACCTCTGCTTTTATCAGCATTTTGTACCATTAACTCCAAACCCAATGTTTCCTAGTTCCAGTTGCTCGGGTCACCCACTTTATTAATAAAGTCCGATAACCCTTTAATGGAGTCTAGGTGTAACTCTCTAGTATGGATGATGCCTAAAGAGGTTAATCTAGGGAGGGCAAGAGCCTCGCATTCATAAATGATATGCTCTGCCGTTTCTTCTTGTGTATGACATTTCCAGCAGATAGGGTCTTGCTGAAATAGTCCCATCTGGTCAAAGAGTCAGTCATACAAGGGATAGCTTCCTGACTTTCACCAGAAGATGGTTTGGAGGTCATTTCTACCTCAAGTGAATGATTCATTACTGCCCCTTTACAAGACAGCCTCTGAGTTCACTTGTCTTTTTCCGCAAGGTCAACTTCAGAGGCATCACCTGTAGATGCAGAAAGGATTGTTATTTCTTGTGTCTTTTCAGCCACAAGATAACAATTTATAAGCTCAGGTAATATAAGTCCACCCAGCATTGCCTGAGATACTGGGAAAGGCAAATTACTCTAGAAGTTTGCTAGGCAACTAGAGGCTCCGTTAGACACCAATACCGCGGTGCTAATTAGCCCTAGGCACGGAACGCATAACACCAGGGTTTACGGGAGCTGGTTCGCGGCCTCTGATTCTATATTCTAGGATATCCTGTCATTCCTACAGGACGTTCGGTGATCCACCGCCTACCGACGCGCCTGGTAGCTGCTCAGGCCCCAGGTTTTATTTATTTAGAATTATGTGCTATAAAATGTTCTACGTGCTTACAATAACATTTAAAATATTCGTAAATTCAATATTAAATATGCATTAACTTATTTGGATATTAATTTCCATCATCAAAGGTAAACTTATTTGTCTGTAACTTATGGAATTTTACTGCACTTCGGAATAGATGAAATGAGAAAAGTTATAAACAAAAATATTCAAAGCATGGTCTCCGTCATTAGAATTGTATCATATAGAACGCATGTGGTGAAGATACAAAGACTATGGCTTTTGAAACCAAATAAAAAGCAGGAGATAATCTATGGAAACAACAAGCCGTAAACAAGTAGTTGTATTTAGGCTACATTTAATGGCATTATTTTTATAGCAGGGGCATGGAAATAAATTAGATTTTTCTCTTTACTGTGGTCCAATTGCCTTTATAAATCCTTATTGCATTATTTACTAATACACTCTACACCAACCAATTTGTGATAGTTTAATAATGTTACCACTCGAAAACATAGACGCTCCTTATTTTGAAAATGCTTTATTTAAACACTAAACTAACATTAAAATACACTATTTACAAGAAGAACAAAGATATTTCTATATTTTTATATTTGATTTCACGAATTTAAACGAAAGAATCTTAGCTACTCTTACTTTTAAATTTTAATTTAGAACAAAACTAGACGTATTGGAACAAATAAAGTAATCAAATTGTAATGTTTTGAAAGTGTAAATCATTTAAGTAATTTGATTTAATAGTGCAATGCTAATTTCATAACTGAATAGCAAATAAAATTATTGATAAATGAGATTAAAAAGCATGTCATTAAGCAAAATTATCCAAAATTAAAATAAAGTAATCATGGATATAATGTGTGGATAAAGGTGCTCATAAAACCGAATGTCATTTTCATTTTTCTTCATAATATGTATATTGCTCATGCATTTTGTATGTAAATGAATTTAACCACTACATAAGTCTTAATATCCCAGAAAATTGCCATTTATTCTTAAAAACTTAATAAATTTTTTTTAAATAGTGACCCAAAATTATCACTAATAACTTAAAAAACATTAAAATTTAAAGTCTAATTTTATTATGATTTTTTTTAATATTTTTTACAATTAATTTCTCTGAAATAAGTAGTGCCAAAAACTTAGATGCCTTGATTCTTCCATCTAAATTACTTTCATGGAAATGAGTCAAAGTTTGAGTTTGATCAAAAAGACAATGTCTTTAAAATGATCAAGCTTGTATAAAAAATGCTTAGGTTTGAATATCCTGATTTGAAAGTATTAATGGTCATATTTTAAAATGTCAAATATTGAATAGCATAAAATGCAGTAGAATTATATAACTCTAATGCATTTTATAATGCCTAATATTAGCATTTTCCATTTGATTAAATCAAATACTTATGTAAAGTTATATAACTTTACAGAAGTATTTGATATAATCAAATCGGCATTTAATGTAAATGTCAAACATATGTTTGACATTTACATTATATGCCGATTTGAAAAAATTGCTAGTTTGTAAGTTTGTTTTTTCTAACATTTGTATTAAATGGTAACCAAACGTTAACGTTTGGTTACCATGAAAATTTCTATTTTTAAAAAATTTGTCAACTTTAAGAACGTTATTCGAAAGCCTTAAGACTTATTGCGTTACAATTTATTTGGCTTCACAATGCTATATCTTATATTTTTATTTATTTTCCCCATAATCTTCATTGCATTTATGTACCAATTTTCATGCCAAATGAAAGTTTATGGCGTCATAAGTTGCCGAAAATCAGCAACTTTTCGGGCAATTCAAATCACCAATATGATGTTATAAACTGATTAAGTTGCCCTTCTTTTAGCCAGGCGGAAATAGTACAAGAAATATTTTATTTTCATTTTTGCTGTCATAATTTAGTGTTAATGAACAATCTTGAAGTTGTCAAATTTTAAACAACAAATTTAGATTTAAAATGGAAATTTCAATTCCAATACAAACGAATTTAACTTCTTAAAAATCTGATTACATTTTAATGAATATTTTATAATTCAAATTACATTACTTAAATAATTTGAAAGTATTTCCATATGCAGATATTCTTAACAGGATATGTTTTATATCATAACAATGTCATGCACAATTTATAACTTTATTATCGAATATAGTGAAGAAAATACCAAAATTACTATTATTAAAATATCGTATAATTGTCACTTCATATAACTTTTAATTAACATAGTTCAAATTTTATGTAATTTGAAACCTAAAAATTTAAATTTGTAAAAATTATCATTTTTATAAAAAAATGTTTTATTTTTTGATTTTGTTGACGTTTTGGGTTTTGATGGATACTTTCAAATAGAATTACTTTAAAATCATATTAATATTTAATCTGTATAACTAAAATAAAGTTAAAACATTGTATTGACCAGACTCTGGAATTCCCATGAATTGGTATTCTTATAAAATACTTAATTTTTTTACCCTCTTTAAGGACTTAATATTTTTTAAAAAATGCTTTATTTGAAATACACACATTTAAAAAATCTCATTAAGTACTGAATGTTCTATAGTTAGACATAAATATATATCTTATTAAACGTTTAAAAATGTTTATTAACAATAACAATTCCATTTACACTTTTCTTTTCATATTATTTTTTAAATCTTGACTACTCAAAGCTTATATATGTAGTGTATTCATCAATGTTTCGTACTCATGAACTATCCAAAGTTAAAGAATGCTGACAGAAGTCTAATTCTAATTTTTAAAAAAGGTGATTTCATACAATCGATTGTATGAAATCATCCACGTCTGTGAGGATATTTCGTATCCTCTCAGTTGATGAAATAGTTCCACGGCATTCTTTTATCATCTGTCTACCACTACTTCCTTTAGCATTACTTTATACGTCGTCTATATGAAATAAGCTGTAAAGGAAGCGGAAAATGTGAAATAATTGGCAAAGTCAATTATAAAATGTTAACTCAAAGATATGTTTACATTTTAAAAAAATTATAATAAAGAAGATAATAAATTTAGTAAATAAATACAATAGCATATTGAAGAACTTGTTTTACTTTTTTAGTAAATTGTGAAGATTACGGAAAAAGAAAACTTTTAAGACATTGATATAATTAGACAAAATATTTTTTAAAAAATGGCATAAGAAAAATTTTAAAATTTAAAAGTGAAATCACCTTAAACAAAACAAAGAAAGTTAATTTTAGATGTTCATCTGAATTCATTAGCATTTTAAAAATATGGCTATAAGCAAAATTCCCTAATAAGAATTTATGATGAAATCTGGAATCTACAAGTTAATATATGCAACCAAAAAGTTGCATCCAGAAAAGCGATCTGTTATTAAATCTAGTAAAACAGTTGTTTTTTTCAGGGCTAGGGAAAACATAAGGGCTGGCTCATCGCTTTGATGTATCGCATGCCGCCTTGTCACCGGAGAGGGGAAGAGCGTGACGTCACTGGGCATCCACTGGCTGGCCAAGGCTCTTTCCCTAGCCCTGTGTTTTCTTACAGAAAACTTGAAAGAAATCTCAAACATTCATTGGATGAATAGAACGAGTTGCTGAAATTTGAGCTGTGACGTCATTTAATGTTAAGTCTACGGTAGTTGCTCAAACTGAAATATCAACTGTACTAGTGGCTTAATGTAATAGGTTCTTAAAAACAATCAAACAGAAATATCTGAATAAAAATTATATTTACATGTGAGCATTTAAAAAAAAATTATTTGTATAAATTTTTTTGGTAAAGTAATTCTTTATTTTCTCCATTAAGAATATTTTTACTCATTTTTTTAAACTTACCTTTTCTAAAATTTAGCATATTTTTCTTGTATAAAATACTAATAAGTTTCTTCTAAAATCTTTTGTACATATAACTGAGAAAATTCATTAAATTCTGTATTATTTATAAATTTTCCAATTTATAAAAACTTAAATCCTATTTTTTCAAATAAATGAGTTTCTTTTTTAATCGAATTAGATATTTATTTTATTGGCAGCTAGCGCTTTATCTTAGAAGAATTTTTAATTTAAAAGTTAGACTATCTAAACATTAAATAAATTTTAAAAATTTTTATTCTGCAGTTATTCAATTGAAGCTTGTTAAAATAACCCTCTGATGTAAGCAAAAACAAATAAATAATTTTTAATCAAATATGACAAATATTTTAATTAAATTAAAAAAGAACAACTTGAGCTAATGAAACCAGGCATTTGTCATGTATGCAAGGTAAAGTGTAAAATAATATTTGGAAAATATAATAATATATAGTGAAAAATGAAATATAAAATGAAAAATAATATTTTTGATATATTTAGTGAAAAAATTTATTTAATTTCACCCTCAGTTTTTTACACATGATATTTTATTCCCATTTATGTTTATAATATCTTTATTAAAACACAAAAATCAGAATGAAATGTTATACTGAGTGTCTTTTTTTGTTCATATAAATGACATTTATAAATTTTCCCATTTTTAAAAAATATATATCTTTTTATTTTTCAAGTAAATCAGTCGTATTCTTAAGTTGAACAACAGATCTTCAATATTTACAACTTGTGATTTAAATCACAATAAGATAATTATCTATATATATATATATATATATATATATATATATATATATATATATATATATATATATATATATATATATATATATATATATATATATATATATATGTTTAGAATTTTAATTTATAGACAATGTACACACTAAATAACAAAATATTTTTATTCTGCGGTTTTTATTGAAATTATATTGCATACAAAGTTTATTAAAACAAATCATGTGTGCGAAAAATTATTTTAACAATCTTCATTTTGAATTGACAGACATTTTAATTTTGGCTTTGGAAAAAAAAAACTTGAGATTCTAATTTATAATTAAACCATGATAAAGTGTTAAAAACAATTTAGTCTAATTTCGTCATGGCAATACAGTAATAAGAAGGAAACGTGATAATGCAATTCACACTTTTTTATTACTTGTATCCCATCCACCTTATCTGCGAAAAAATAAATGTCTTCAGCACCATATAAAATACAAATAAAAAGTTATCTATTTCTATTTTAAATATAATGCTAAGATATAAGTAAACTATTCCGATTTTTCTTCATATTTCGAAAAAATATTAAAATTTGCAAATATAAACAAATCGACTGACGCGAACGTCGTTTCAAATTAGACCGGGGAATACGACACCATAGGGTTACTAAAAATTAAGTCTAAAGCAATATTCACATTTTATACTACCAAATTATTGCAGCTACTTTCTCCAAGTGCGCATGCGTTAGAATTCCCATCTGGAGCCGAATTCCCGGGCCCGGTCTCGAGACACTAGTATCCAATACCTCCTACTCTAGGAGGCGTTTTTTATCTCTTTGTTTACTATACATAGGTGTAAGTACGCCAATAGTTCATCTTGGCAAAGCATTTTGCGCCACAGATCTGCTTCTAATGGAAGTATTCATCTTTCTATGCTTTATTTCCTTTTATGAGATTCCTGTACTGAGTTACTGAAATTAAATGATATATGAAAAAAGAAAATTATTTATTTCTTGCTAAAATAGTTTAAAAAGACTATTTGAAAATGGAAGATGTTTTTAGAAACCATTGTAAGTACAAAATTCCGGTTATTTTTAAAGATCAAGCGAATGATTTGAAAAATATTGAAGCAGAAGCTAATGAAGCCTTGCAGACTATTAAATCTCTCTATCAGGATATAATGAATCCTGAGAACTACGATGAATACAATTTTGAATCCGAAGTCAATACATCTGATCCTTCCGAAGCATCTCAGGTTAGTGAAATTAAAAGATGTACCTTAAGTCTAAATAATATCTCAGTAAATCCAAGATTGTATTATAATTCCCAACAAAATTGCATTCATTGTATAATGCGTTGCTGTCGTTGCCAATACTTCCATAAAATACCTAATAACTATGACATCAATGTTAGAAGCCATTCTTTGCCACGAAATATAAGCACTGAATCTGAATATTTCAACAAGCAAAATACAGATATTAGCTGCAATGATTCAAAATCAAAGATTAAAATCACCGTACCACAGCCATTTTCCTTCGCTGAATATGATTCAAAGAGACTAGAAGCTAAACAGCTAAGGATATCGAAGTTAAAGGATGAATTAAATCGCCAAATGGAGAAAGAATTAAATGTTAAAGTAACCAGCAAATCAGTGCCAAAACATACACATTTACCATTGTACAAAGAGATGATGATGAAAACAGAAGAAAGAAAGGCAGAAAGAAAAAGAAATTGTACGAAAATTGTTGTTAAAGGTAACGAACCATTCATGGAACTATCTCAATGTAGTATGTCAAAGAAAACTGATGACACAGGTAATGAACTGAAATATTCTTTTAAAGCTAATCCAGTTCCTAAAAACATTCTGAGTGATAAAGTTACTCAAAGAATAAGAAATAATGAAAAAATTCGAAAAATGCTTATTGCTCATCGAGCAGAAGAAATGCTTAAAAAGTCTTCCTCTCCACTTTCTAAAAAAAATATATCTAGGTCTTTCTCAGTATCAAATTTTAGTGATTATAATAAAGGAAGCATTATGCCTAATGGATCAAAACCAAACATTACTGCACTCACAAATCGGTTATATAATAAAAATTGTAAGGAGACAATGGGAAATTGGGACAACAAAGTAATAAGGCATTGTCATAAAGAAAACATTATTGAATCTGAAACAAATATTGTAATAAAGCCAAAATTTCAACCTGAACAAAAGTTGCCTTTCCTATATTATCCTGTTCGGATGTCAGCAGCTGCTCTATTGAGAGAAAAACGAATTAGGTAACATCTGTCTTGTAATACATGATTATAAATTTGTGCTCATATTAACTGTAATTTTGAAGTATGCATTTTTATTAATAATGTAACTATATTCATTAAGTTCATTTTAAAATTGTGAAGAATTAAAATTATATTTTATCTACTAATATCTATATATAATTTGAAGTCTTTTCTCCATTTCTATTCTATACGTTAAATTATAGCCTTCATAAGTATCTGCCTGTAGTTAATGGGTTCAACTAATGCTTCAAGTATGGTTTTCTATGTGCCAGCCCAATTATATGTTCTAGATAAGTTATATAGCCCATATTTGCTATAAGTAACTAGAGTGACAAACCAAATTTACATCAGTTTGTGTATACACACATATTTACATAAAAAATTTTATCTTTGAGGTTTTACTTTTTTGGAAGATAAGTGGATTTTAAAATTAAATTCAACTGGTGAGATTGTTGTATCTAGTGTTACCTAATTATTAGTAAATGTTATTTTTACTCCTCATATGCTAAGTATGCTGTTCTCCAGTTATTGACTTTTACACTAAGAAAGATTTTTAAAGGCCAGTACAAATGATTGATTAATTATTAAATTGTTATTCATATCAATGAAGGCAAACAATGTTATTCACACTATTTTTAATTGATTTAGCATTATTGTCTAGTAGCTGTGTACTCTACAAATAATATTTTATCAATAGCCAGCTGTATTATTTCATGTATTTTGAAACAAATTATTGTAAAAAACAATGTTATTCATAATATTAAATTATTATTGCCTTGTGACTCCAACTCATTTATAGTTCCATTCTGTAAATGATTTTTCAAAGGCTAGTGTCATTATTTGATTTGTTAGAACTATTTTGAAATGTTATTTGAGTTATTATTTAGTTCAAATGAGGTTCATAACAAATTTTTTTATAATATATTACATTTAATTACTTATATTAAGTTAAATTTTAGTATAATCTTGAGCATCCCTCTTGTAGTAAGCGGGAAAGAATACATTTAAAATCATAATAATCAAATTACAGTTTAAGTTGTTGTCAATAAATTGAAAATTGCACTTATCCTACTTTAGTAAATGGAATTTTATCAATATCTTGTAATTTTGATATAATTAGCTAGTGTTCTTTTTTATTACAGCAGTTTTCTATAAGGTTAAAGAGCGACACATTTTTTTGAAATATTTTATAAATCCCAAATTACTAGGATGAAATATTTAAGGATTAATAAAAGTAATTTCTCTTTGTCTTTGTAAATGAGAACTTTTTTAAATAAAGAGCAAAAGAAATGTCACGATGGAAAAATATTCAGAAGTCATTGTAAGAACATCTTGCTTATGGGTATATAGTGATAAGGCTGATTTACCTTGAGATTTAAAAGTGGATATTAAGTTTTAAAAGTTTCTGATTCTATTAAATGTTAGGCTTAACTGAGTATTACGGTTTCACCTCGCAAAGCATGAAAACTCACGAAATTTATTCACCATTTTTCACCAAATACAGCATCAGAATGTCTCGCCTACTCACGGAAATGTTGCCCATTTTTATTTTGGATTCTTTTTTATCGGCTGTAAAGCGCGGTAATTTAAATCCTGTTTTTTCATATTTATATTTTATTTCACTATGGATGTAGCACGGAATATAAATATTGCTTATTATTCACATTTTTAATTTTGGTGTGGATATAGTGCTGGAATTTTAATCCTGTCTATTCATTTTGTATTTCGCTGGGGATATAGCGCTGGAATTTCAACCCTGTCTTTTTTATTTGTTTTGTATTTCGCTGTGGATAGGTGTGGAGGGCCTTCCCCCACCTAACACTATATAAGAAAACAATAATAACAAGCATGTAAAACATAACAAAACTCAAAATTTTAATATTCATTATTTCAAAGTTCTAATTTTAAAATACAAATGATGAATATTTTTTATGAAATGAAAAAAATAAAGCAATCAATTGAATCCAAAATTTTGAAGTATAGGAGCCATGAAAGTCCACTTGTATTTATATTATAAATATAATAATCTGTCTAAAGTAGAAAATATAATGTATTTGATATTTTGTATTTGATTGCAATCGCAATTACACAAATGTGAAGCAGTGTACTCAAATCTGAATAAATATTCATTTGTTTTTGTATGTCTGGAAAGAATTTGGATTATTTTAGATATATCATCCAAATTTCTATTCAACCCTTCATGTATTGACAGGAAGAATTTTTAGTTACATTACCTTTATTTACTATAATTATTACATGTATTTACCATTCATTTTGTCATAATTCAATGTCTTTTATGCATTTCTTTTGTTATAAAGGATTTGGGAGTTTTCTTAAAATGAATAAAAAGTTCTCATTGAATTGTAGTGTTTGGTAATTCATCAGTTTTTCATGTGTGTGTATATGAGTAAATGAGTGATTAAGTTAGAGTGATCTTAAATGTATACACTTTCACGAATTTAAAAGAAAATTTTTTTATATTTTTGTCTTGATATTCTACATAAATTCAAAAATTGAAAAGTCTGAATACAGTTAAAAATTTGAATACTCATTTATAAAATTATCACATCTTCATCGTGATCATCAGTTTATATGTTGGTATGAAATTTCAGATGTACCTTGCTTTGTGTCTTCTTTATGAAATAAAACATAAACAGCAAATTCAAATTAATATCAGTGTTTGTTTTTTGAGTAAACTTAAATTAATATTTTGTAGATCAGAAATATTTGCAAGAGAGAAAAGAAAAGAAAAAACTCAAAATGAAAGTATTACAAGCAAAGCAAAACAAGAATTTCAGGAAGAAATTTACAAGAGACTTCAGACTTTGATCCCAGTAAATGACTTTGAAAAACAAATTGAACAGAAAGTGCAGAGTTACAAGTAAGTTTTTGTTTGATTTCCTATGTCTTACTAGCTGCTTCCTTTTTATATATGCTTAGAGAGAGAAACAAAAATATGCTGAAACAATATATTTTTAATATATTTTATAAATATATTGTTTTTATTTATCAAACTATGTTTGTGACTATGTTTTTATTTATCAAAAAGAAAAATAACTGAACCTTAACTGTTTCCGAAAAAAATTAACTTCAAAAAAATATGCAAATTATGGTTAAATAGCAAACACAATATAATTTAGTTAAGTATTATATTATCAATATATTTCTTATACTAAATTAATTTCTGTTTTGCACTGTGAAAAGCTGAGAAAAATAGATGAAAATTTTTGTGAATAATGCTTAATTTACTCTTTCGATGATAGATATGTTCTTGAATGAATATGAAATCAAATAAAATCAATTACTTCATTTGGGAAAAATTAAAGACTTAATCCTAGTCTATGTTTTGTGGTGGATTTGGCAAGATTGACGATCTTTAGAAGGGCAATAAAATTTGTGATATGGACTTCATCCTATCAATTGGTATGGGTGTAATGACCAAACTTATAGATTACTGCATTAGAATGAATTTGTTCTCCAATTCTTATATGCATTACAACATGTGTGATTCATTTATAGTTTTAATAATCCTTGAGCTTATGCTGAGTATTATTTTATCCAATTTTAGTTTTAAATAATTGTGTGTATGAAGTTTTTTTTTTATTTTCTCACAATTTTAAAGTTAATTATATGTTATTTGGATGTTATAATTTTGTAAGTTGTTTAATTTGTAATTTGTAACTTTAAAAGTTATTTTTTAATTTGGAGTGCAAAGGAAGTTGATTATGTAGTATTTTTACTTTCTGCTACTCTATTTTATTTTCTATTTTATATAATAAAATATGTTTAATTTATTAAGTATAGAGTAAAAATATTTAAGATGTTTCTTGTTGAAATGTTGTACTCAATCAATTAAAACTAGAATTATGTGTTAATTTAAGATGGATGTAGTGCCCAATTAATTAGAAATCTGAATTATAAAAATGTATGTTATTTAGGTTATTGATTTAGATTTATAGCACAGTTGTTAATACTGGCTTGGCTTTGTTACATGCAGGTATTTTTTAAGTATTAGTATTCTTTTGTGATTAATTAAAAAGAATTAAAAAATGTGATTATATTTTATTGTCCGATTACGAATAATATATTGATTTTTACAAGTTTATATTTGCTTTGTAGTATGTAAACTTTATTGAATATGTGCAGTTAAGTTTGTAGCCTTTAGTTTTGTTGTTCTTTACTTAGTAAATATAATAAAATATTTGAAATCAAAAATAGCGCAAGTTTGCAATATTCAAAGTTGGAGGTGGAGTCCGTTCAGGATTTTGATAACTATGATTTTACTGTGATCTCTTTTTAATTTCATGAGATTTCAGTTGGGTTATTGCTTTTTAGACATTTTGCATTTAGAACTCTTTTAATTTTGTCATTGGCCACATTTTTTTTAAATCACGTGAAACACATTGTATACACTAGGATTTTACCCATACCACATTGAGAATGCAAATGCATTTACTAAAATAAAAATAATTTAAATTATTTGCTAAGACTTCTATGAAAAAAAGTATATCTTTCTTTTAGGTTTTATCAATAAACTAAAAAGGTTTTATTTGTTATCAACAGTCACCTTAGCTGCTATATTCAAAAGATCACATGGATTGCAAAGTATGATATTCTTGTGAGTTGATACTATTTGGTGAAAAATATAATAATAAATTGTTAAAATAGCTCTTTTTTTTAAAGAAAAATTCCTAAAAAGGCAATGTTTTGTGATCCAATTATTTTTTTTATCTCAGTTACCAAATAGTGAATCTTATTTTTAAATTTAAAAAATTAATATAGGACTATTTGGTTGTTTTGGGCTTGAATGTAAAATCTTGTTTTGGTGTTTTGATCAATTATTTTCATTAATGGTTTTAGTAGTAGATCCTTGTCTCATCAATAGCCAAAGAAAAAAGTCAAGACTTCTGAGAAATTCTCTTTGAGAGTGCTCTTTGATCAAATGTTCATTTTGCATTGCTTTTCTAAAAATCGTTTTTGCGTAATTCATCAAAATATGACATTCCAACTTATATATTTTTGAAGTCAGAAAGATGGTAGAAGTTCATGATCTTTGAATTCTATGTCATGGGTTCTAAATAATTTCCAAAACTGAAGCAATTTTCAACCCTCCACTACAATTCCTCATTAAATGTTTGTATGAACATTATTAAATTCAACATTCAATTTTTTCATTGTTATAAATAATGATCTGTAATCTTCCATTATTATAATTCAAATTTATTTAAGCATTTTATAATAAACACTGTTAAATATGTGCATTATATCCCATTTATATTTGAAGTTTCAGTTGAAAATTTTTTAAAAATATAACAAATATATGAGTGCAATCTGTAAATTAAGTTAAATACAGATTTTATTAATCTAAAAGGTTAATTGCAATATTAAGATGTAATTATCTTGATCAAGAATTTATTATTTAGTAAAATTATTTATGAATTTATTTAAATTATATTAGTCAATTTAATCGAAACTTATATCAGGGAAGCATTTCCTTACATATTTTAATATGGATATTGTTAAGCAAAATAATTGCCTAAATTACTAGTTTGCTGATTTGTTTATTATCTAAGATTCCCTGCAGTAGTTAAAGTATGGTTATTTTTTAATAAGTATCATTAACTTCATTTCCAATGATCTCAAAGCCAATTTTCGCTACTTCATTTTCTCTAGAGATCTGTCAATTAATGATTTTTGATATTAATTGATATGAGATAATTGAGAATCATTCTGGGAGGATTCCATTCATTGAACTTCATTTATATTGCAGAATTCCTTATTATATTATTAAAATAGTTTGCAATATGAATGATGATTACAAGATCTTTATTTTAGTACATCTAGAATTTTGGGTTTCCTCATACTTTTTTGATAACAATGATATGTAACTGCTACAAAAAATAAATACAGTAAGACCCCGCTTAACGCTGTTTCGTTTAGCGCTGTTTCGGTTTAGCGCTCTTTATTTCAACCCGGGCATTCCACGAAATCGCTCGCAGCATACGGGATTCCCGAAATATTTTGCAGCGATAGGTTTCAAATACATATCCGAAAGAGTGTACTTGTGTTTCTTGTTTGGTGCGGTATTGTACAGACATATTTTTATTATTGGAAACATTTGTTGACATTATTGTAAGTAGGTATTAATTTATTTAATACTATATTACAGTGTCAAATATTTTGATCTTTAGTTTTTACTATGGGTGATAATGAAAAAGAAAAGAAAGCAACCAAAAAAAGCATTTCACTCAAAACTAAAATGGAAGTGATTAGAGGATTAGATTCTGGTGAACGTCAAACTCTAATTAGTGCTTCATTGAATTTGCCAACTTCAACAATAAGGAACATCATGAAGAATAAAGAAAAAATACTGTTATCGGCAATTACAACTACGTCAAGCTCTGCAACTAGAATTACCCGTTCTAGAAATAATATCATAGAGGAAATGGAAAAACGATTGTCTATATGGATTGACAACGAAATTGACCAAAATATGCCATTAAGCCAATCTCTCATAATGGAAAAAGCTAGAAGAATTTTTAATTACATTCAGGCGGAGACAATTAACACAAGTGAAACTTTCGTTGCTAGTCGAGGATGGTTTAATAGATTTAAACATTGAAATAACCTTCACAACTTAAAGATTACAGGAGAAGCAGCAAGTGGTGATACAAAAGCGGCGGCTGAATTTCCAGCGATATTAAAAAAATAATTGAAGAAGGAAACTATCCTCCAGGATTGGTTTTTAATGTTGATGAAACAGGCTTGTTTTGGAAAAGAATGCCGAAACAAACATTTCTATCCCGTGAAGAGAAACTGGCACCAGGATTTAAAGCTGCAAAAGATCGCTTAACCCTTCTACTAGGTGTTAACGCAAGCGGAGATTTTAAATTAAAACCATTACTAATTTACCATTCCAAAAACCCAAGAGCGATGAAAGGCATATCTAAATCAACTTTACCTGTAATTTAGGAATCTAATAAAAAATCATGGATAACTGCGAAAATTTTCCAGGATTGGTTCACTGAACATTTCTGACCGTCTGTTAAACTTTATTGCGAAATTAAAAACTTGAACAAAAAGCACTTCTGTTAATTGATAATGCTCCAAGCCACCCAACAAATTTATCAGACTTAACAACATGCATTCCAGTCGAAGTGGATTTCTTGCCGCCTAACACAACTGCCTTAATTCAACCAATGGACCAAGGCATTATATCAAATTTTAAGGCTTATTACTTGCGGTGAACCTTTAAGCAAATGTTTGAAAAACAGACGGAGAAAAGAACCAGTCCATAAGAGAATTTTGGAAAAACTACACCATCGTGGATGCTGTAGAAAACATAGGCCTTTCTTGGAATGAGGTAACAGAAAGATCTTTGAAAGGAGTATGGAAGAATATTTGGCCGGATTTAAGTAAGAGCGATGACGTTGGGCACTCTGTCGATGTGGATGAAATAGTGGAAGAGAGTGAAATTAACGAAGCAAACCGGTTTTGAAGGGGTAAATGTGGAAGATGTCGAAGAAATAATTCAAGAAGCAGCGGCTAGTCTTTCTAATGATGAGCTCAAGGAATTAACTGAACAAGAAGAAAAACAAAAATGTTGACAGCAGTGATTCAGAAGAAGAGCAAAAAGAACTTTCGATGGCGTTTGTAAAAAGAAGTTTGTCTACCATAACTGAAATAATGGATCAATTCATTGAAAATTATCCGAATTTTGACAGGAGTTCAAAAGTAAGGCGTGGTGTTAGAGATGCTTTATCCGTTTATGAAGAACTTTTAAGAGAACAACGTAAAAGAAAAAGGCAAACAACATTAGATGCTTTTGTCACAAAAAGGCAGAACACTGAAAACGCAGAAGCCTAACTAAATATGACTGACTTAGAATTTTATTTGTTTTTTTTTAAGAATATTCGTTTTGTTATTTATATTTTGTTTTTATATTTGCAAGAAATAATAATGTGGTATTAATTTGGGCTTTAAGAAATAAATGTTTGGTTTTATTTTTATTAAAAAAACATACTGTACCGAGCTTCACGGGTTCGTGTCGATTGAGAGTTGAATAAAGCAACCACTTAATGAACACAAGACTTTTATTCGTAAGAACTTCACTAAATAAACGAAATTCCCGCTCTAACAGTCACAATTATACAGCTACAATTCGTCAGATATAATAAGAAACAGCTTCCAATCACAGGTCTCAAATACCTCAGACAGAGAACAACTAGCAGTCACAACTAATCGTCTTCACTCACTGACTGTCTTCACAAAACTAACTCTTCCATGTCGGGCTGCGGTATTTATACCTGACTTGGCGGAGAAATCTACCATTTTCGCCAAGGTTCTGGAAGCCTCTAGGCTATCTCGAAAAATATTGGTCCTAGAGCTTAGGTGATGGATGTTTCCAGAAGTATCGATTTCTCGCCAAGTCGCCAAGAATCTCGCCAACCGTCGCCAAGTCGCCAAGAATATCGCCAACTGTCGCCAAGTCGCCAAATCATTAGGAAATCCGCTTTTAAACTACAACACGTCTAAATACCGCAATTTTTGCCCAAAATGTGAGAATTTCCGATCTGTCTGAGATATTTTAAGACAAATATAATCATTATTTATAAATTTGTAACATTGCCCCCTCTCAAGGACTGCACGTCCCGGGCAGTACAATCCCCTGATAGGAGGCCAAATTTAATATAAGAGAATTTACATTTCAAGAGGATACAGAGCACATTACATACACAAGCAACTAAAAATACAAGAAAATAGAAAAGATTAAAATTATCTATACTATTTACAAAGAGACCATGGTCTACTAATTTTTTACTCTACATTACGATAAGGAGCTAATCTATCATAATGTACTACCTTTGGTTTTGAAGAAGATGATTTCCTTATACGAACCACGACGTCGTTCAGTCTTTTTAGGACTGTGTAGGGACCTTCCCAGTTGGCTTGCAACTTTGGAGAAAGTCCTTTACGTCGAATCGGGTTCCACAACCAAACTTTGTCACCTTCTTGAAATTCATGTCCTGTCGCTCTTGTGTCATACCTTGTCTTCATTCTTTCGGTCGTCAGGTTGATTCGGTCTCGAGCGAAGTTATGGACATCTTCAAGACGTGCCTGAAGGTCTCGAAGGTATTCCTCTGGCGATGAAGATGTATCCGGTGGACGACCAAACTGAAGATCACAAGGGAGACGAAGTTCGCGACCAAAGAGCATCTGTGAAGGAGTATATCCGGTAGTCTCATGGACAGCACTGCGATATGCAAGCAGAAACAGCGGTAGCTTCAAATCCCAATCTTGCTGATTTCTGGAAACCATAAGTGAGAGATTATTCAAGATGGTTCTGTTAAACCTCTCTACCATGCCGTCCGATTGTGGGTGTAGTGGCGTGGTCTGCGTCTTGTCTATTCCGAGAATTTGACACATTCCTTTAAACACAACAGATGTGAAATTTGTCCCTTGATCAGAATGGATTTGTAAGGGTGTGCCGAATCTGGAAACCCATTGCTGTACTAGAACCTCGGCTACTGTAGTCGCCTCTTGATCGGGGATTGCAAACGCTTCAGGCCACTTAGTAAAGTAGTCCATGACAACTAGTATGTATTTGTTGCCATTTGAAGATCGTGGTAAAGGACCCAAAATGTCCAATGCTATCCGCTCAAAAGGTGCTCCTACGTTGTACCGCTGCAACCTTCCTCGGCTACGTTTCTGTGGTCCCTTACGTGCCGCACAGTCGTCACAAGATTGGCACCATTTCTCTACATCTTGTCTAGTTTTGCTCCAATAGAAGCGTTCTCGAACTTTCTGTAGAGTTTTCATTACTCCGAAGTGGCCTCCAGTTGAGCTACTGTGCAATTCTTTTAAAACATCTGAAATTCTTGATTTTGGAAGAACAAGTTGCCATTTGAAACTACGTCCATCATCGGATTCCCATTTTTTGTATAAGACACCATTTCTTATATGGAGTGAGTCCCAAAGAGCCCAATATTGTTTAGTAGCAGGACTGTAGGTAGAGATATCCTGCCAACTTGGTTTCATACTGGAAGATTCTTTTAATTCTAAAATTGGATTTATATCTGGGTCTTCTTTTGGGCTTCTCTAAGTTCTTTATCACTCCATGGGTCTGGTTTCAATGGAGGTGAAACAGTAACTTGGCGTACCGAAGGATTTACTAACTGATAGTTCTTCTCTACTCTAGAACAATATCGGCAGCTTTCATTACACGGTTTCCTTGATAATGCATCAGTATTTCCTTGAAGAGTTTCTTTGCGTTGACGTATTTCCATTTTAGAAATTCCACCATCTTTTGTTTTCGGACAGTATCTACGGACGTGTCCTACTCCACCGCAAGTCCAACACTGAATTTTTGTGTTTCTGACACCTTTACTCAATTCTAAGCTACGCAATTTTCGCTGCAGATCTTCAATTTGCTTTCTTAGATCATAGTTCGTATCAGTAGCAGAGACGGCTCTGATGTAGTGCTGGTCTTTACGCATGGCTTGCTGGGCAGCCTCTATCTTATGTGCATAGACTAGGGCAGATCCGATATCTTTGACATCGGCGAGTCTAAGTGTTTTCTGTATCTCCGGATCCCGCACACTATCGATGAAGTGATGGAGGGCCAAATCTTGACGTATCTCAGCTGGGCAGTCCGAAAATGCTAGATGGGAAAGTCGCTGAATATCGGCAGCCAATTCTTGCAGACTTTCACCCGCCTTTTGATAGCGGGACTTTAATTGTAGTCTGCTATATTCTTTAGTGCACTTATCTCCAAACCGCAGCTCAAGCGCACTCGATAGGGCTTGGAAATTGTGCCTCTGCTCCTCCGGAAGCGTCTCGAGGATGTCAGCCGCGTCTCCTCTTAACGAAGCCGCCAGGTGAAAAGCTTGGGCTCGGGGATTCCATCCATTAGCTTCCGCTACCATCATAAACTGGGTCTTGTATACTTGCCAGGATGATTTCCCATCAAATGTTGAGAGTTTAATATTGGCTAGGGAAGGCACAAATGCCACGTTGGGTTCCTCATGTTTGTTTGACATTTGCTTCTCCAAGCTTTCAATCTTCTTATTCATATTGTCTAATGCTTCTTTAACTTTCTTCTCTGTCTTCAAAACTTTAGTTTCAACTGAAGTTACCTTATCATCCATTGCATTCATCTTCTCCTGAATGATGTTAAAGAATTCTTCTTTAACACTTACAATGTCCTTCTTAAGTTCCTTTTTAAGCTCCTCCTGTCCAGCTTTCATCTCCTCCTGTCCAGATTTCATCTCGGTTTTAATATCTTCTTGTCCAGCTTTCATCTCAGCCATCTGCTCCGCTAATTTTTCGAGAAGACTTTTCATTAAATCCATATCCATTTTTCTTGTGACACGCTGCATCAACTCTTCAACCCCGATTCTGACACCAGTTGTACCGAGCTTCACGGGTTCGTGTCGATTGAGAGTTGAATAAAGCAACCACTTAATGAACACAAGACTTTTATTCGTAAAAACTTCACTAGATAAACGAAATTCCCGCTGTAACAATCACAATTATACAGCTACAATTCGTCAGATATAATAAGAAACAGCTTCCAATCACAGGTCTCAAATACCTCAGACAGAGAACAACTAGCAGTCACAACTAATCGTGCGTTTCACTCACTGACTGTCTTCACAAAAACTCTCCTCTTCCATGTCGGGCTGCGGTATTTATACCTGACTTGGCGGAGAAATCTACCAATTTCGCCAAGGTTCTGGAAGCTTCTAGGCTATCTCGAAAAATATTGGTCCTAGAGCTTAGGTGATGGATGTTTCCAGAAGTATCGATTTCTCGCCAAGTCGCCAAGAATATCGCCAACTGTCGCCAAGTCGCCAAATCATTAGGAAATCCGCTTTTAAACTACAACACGTCTAAATACCGCAATTTTTGCCCAAAATGTGAGAATTTCCGATCTGTCTGAGATATTTTATGACAAATAGAATCATTATTTATAAATTTGTAACAATACTTTTTAAATTTAATACCTAACATACATTTTAAATTTCGTAGCCATCTTCCCCTAACCCCAATATTTACATGTAAAGATAACCTCGTTTAGCGCTGTTTCGCCTTACGCTCTACTTTGATGGAACGTATCCCCAGCGTTAAGCTGGGTCTTACTGTATATCTCTTTTAAAAATGTAATAAAATTATGTGTAAATAAATGTATAGTGTCTAAAATAAATATGGGAAATATTTAGCGAAGTGCAATTGACAAAACAAAATCATAGTTTTTCATTTTTACTATTTTTATATTACTAAATATTTTATTAAATTTTTATTTAACAAAATGTAACTAAGTCTTGTCTTGTTGCTGTATGAACAGGATCTGCACAGCTCACTGAAGTTAAAAATTTTTAGGTACAATGGATTATTAGTTGTGATTACATGATAATTAGTTGTGATGCATATCTTCATCTCCAAATTAATAATGATGAAACATGGAGCAGCAAACCTACTAACATATTTAGATATTTATTAACATATTTAGATGCTCTGTGGGAGTATGATTTGATGCATTACTTAGGAGTAAAAGTACATTGACAATAAAAATTAATGACATTTCCTCTAAATCATCATTGGAACAATCAATGATGGTTTAGAGGAAATGTCATAAATTTTTATGTTCTCGGTTAACTCCTAATTTAAATTCAATCTAAAAAATAGTTATAGAAAATATTTTTTAGATTGAATTTAACCAAGGAGATTTGTATCTCTATTGCAAAAAATAACCAAATCAATGCAATTGTGTTTTATGTTACAATGCCATTGACAGACTTGCTGATTTCGATTCTAAAATAAATACTTCTATTAGTATGTATTGTTTTTATTTAGTATGATTATGGACTAACAAAAAGTAATTATGCTTTTTATGATTCTGAAAATTACTTCAAACTTAAACTGAAGATAATCTTACCTGATAAGGCTATCTATATAAAGAGAAAACTACACTATATATTTTTTGGAAATTTGTATTTGAATATGTGGCTCAACACATAATTGAACTGTGGATGCTATTGGGTATTTCTGTGAAATGTCTGCTAACTATTTTTCAGCTATTCTTCTTTTTTAATAGCAAAACAACCTATTACAGGTCTTAGCTGCCTCTACAGCATGCCTATTATAGCCCAGTCTGTCCAGAGTGACACTTTGCCAGTTCCTAACTTTCAGTATCTTGAAGTCATTTTCAGTGTCAACAAGCCATCTTATTGGTGGACTTTCTTGGGCACGGGATCCTTCAGGGTTCTTAAACGTTGATATTCTAGTGGGGTTGCATGAGTGTATTGTTAATTCTCAGTTTTGTATTTCTGCTGATAAGTTTAGATCTTAATTGCTTTTTTTCAGCTATTAATCTATTTAAATAAGAATTTTATTTTTAGCGTATTACGGTGTGCATATGAGTCCAAATGGAACCACAATTCAGGGTTTGTGTTTATATATATATGTGTGTGTGTGTGAATGTGTTTGCGAGTGAGAACGAGAGAGAGAACAAAACAAACACAATTTTTCCATTATTATTTATAATTTTCAAGTCATTCTTGAAAACTTCTATTTTTATCTTTTTATTTTCATTTTCTGACATCTTTTGTAGCTATATTGAAAAACTATAAATAAACTAAAATTTTTAAAAAGACTTGCATCTGATTTAATGAGTTGTCATACTTACCCTCTGTTTGTATGGTACAAATGACATCTGGTCACAGTGCTTAGTCAGTCACCTTTAAATCTTAGTCTATTTATCCCCATGGAATGAAGCCATTGATAAGTTCACTATTCATATTATCATGGCATTGTTAATGCTGAATATTTCAAAATTCTGAATTTGTTTATACAAAATTTATACTGTATTTTTGCTTTTATTAGTTACTTTTTTAAGTATATATTCAAAATGTATTATTTTTATAGAGAATCATTCTTTAATAGAGAAGTGGAGTATGAAAAAGAACTTGAAGAAATTATGAATAAAGTATCAAAACAGTATCTTTTAATGGAAAGGCAATCAAAGGTATTTTTTCTGAAAATTACATTTTTCCTTTTTCAGTTAAGAAATAAAGAATTTATAAAATATATTTTTTGTTATCATAAAAAACTTTTAAATTTAAAAGCTTCTGAAATAAACTTTATTTTACACTGTTGTTAATAAAAGTATTTGTATTTTGAGTATGCATTTATATTTTCCAGACATATTTTAAAAAATTTATTCTTTGAATTCTTTTAAAAATATATCTAACTACTGGCATAGATAATAGAAATAAAATTTTGAACAATAAAGTGCACAAATAAGATGTTTCTACTCACTAATTTTTTATCATATTTAAAATTTTTCCTTTCCTTATGATAATAATTTTTAGGCCATGGGTCCAACACTCATATCTTGCAAATTTGTCCCAACAATTGGATGTAATTCTATTTACATTTTATTAATCATTCTCAAATATCAATGTTTACACAAAGATCTGCATTTATAGAGTGTACATTTTTTTAGAATTATAAAATCATGTTTAACTACTTCCTTAAAAAGAATTCTTGTTCATCCACTAATGCAGTCTCTCAAATTTTTTCTACCATGTCCTTCACTCCTGAGTTATCCAGTGAGAAACACAGTTATAAAAACAGCATGCTTTACACTTGCTTTTGATTGTAAACAAATAAGTTATGAGTATATTTTGTTGATGATTCTTAACATTAAACTTAAAGGATGACTTCAGTTTTGAATTGTTGTTTGCATTATAGGAAAGGAAAATCTTAAAGTTGTTTCACCTTTTTCTGAAAAAAAGTTTGAGCAAAATAAAAGAATGCATTTTCAATGGATATTACTTGAGTATTTAATTTCCAAGGTCTTAATACTTTTGGAAGGACATAAATTTTAAATATACCTATGTATAAAATCCTTGGTTATCATAAAAAAACATTATCAACTTTTTACCAATAAGACTAGAATTTCTGCTGCTGAGATAGGATATTCCAAGAAATTATCAGAGGGTAAAGGAAATTTTGATTTAGAAAATATGCATAACCCTGCGTAACACAAGAAAAAGCAATCCTGTTTTTTAAAGTCAATCTCATATTGCCAGAAATTTGTATTATATGCCAAGGAGAAAAATATATGTTAGATAAGATTAAGTAGATGTGAAGTAAGATTTGTGCTTGTTATGGGTGTAATTGTCAATTAGAAATTTATAGGGTTAAAAAAATTAATATAAAAATATTTGAGTAAATATTAATAAAATAATAAGTTCATAAAATTTCATTACTTTTATAGTAAAAAATGCATGTTCAAATAATTTTTAATGATCAGGGTTATTCTTCATATAAATGCAAATTATCATTATTTTGATGAGTTAAATATAATATTAAAGTAAACATGTATATATAATTTTGTGTCTGATAATTATTGTGTCTACTTTTCAATACTGTATTTATTTTTCTCATTCACTTTCTTTGGAAAAAATGAGTTATAAAATTATTTAGGTAACTTTTAACCACAGTTATTAAATTATTACTTATATATTCTATTGTTCAGTGTCAATTTTATTGATAAATAAATAAAGTAAAAATGGATTTTTTGATTTGGATTGCTATGATTATATTCTATATTGCTTTGTTTTATTTTATTGATTGTTTTTATTTTTATTATATTGATTACTCCAGAATATTGATTCAGTGTTTCATTATTTTTGAGATTAATATTTAAATGTTTAAGACATTTTTTCTTATTTTTCTTATTACATTAAAAAAGATTTGTAAGATTTTTTTTTAAATTTTATTTTAATATATAGTTGTTTATATTGTAAATTTCTTTATTATATTTTTATTGTTTGCTATTTAAACAGCAAAATAAATGAGAAACTATATAACTAGATATATTCAACTCTCTTGAATTGTAAGACTATCAGTATAATATTATTGTTTTTATATACACTGATTTCTTATTAGTAACATTTCTTTATAGTAAAAATGCAGGGTTCGCACTGGAATTCCCCCCCCAAAAAATTGAGGGCTCTCTTGAAACTCCTGAAATTTTGACTTGACTCCTTGAAAATCATTAATATTAAAGTAAACATGTATAATTTTGTGTCTGATAATTATTGTGTCTACTTTTCAATACTGAGTTAAATATAATATTAAAGTAAACATGTATAATTTTTCAAAATTGCTTGAAAATCATGAACCACACCTGTGATTTTTAATTAAATCTTGATGCCTTTATTTTTTGTTAGAAAATATTATAATTCTTTTGAGTTTTTTGTGTTAGTATTTTAATATTTACAATAAAATTGTCTCAAAACAAAAGTGAGTATTAAATTTTAATGTTACCACTAGATGGTGACAATCAATATTTGATTGTAATTGTATGCACTACTGTTGACTAACATAACGATCCAGTTCAGCCACAATAGCTTCTTTATTGTGGCTATCCAGTTCAATCAATGCTGGTAGTATGTAGAATTATGTATTTGAAATAAATTGAAGTAATCACCAATAAAATCATCATGTGTTGCAATCAAGTGGGTGAATTTAATTGACTCTTTCATAATTTGTTTCTGTTTTCTTTATATTTTATGAATTTCACTGAATATTAATATAAAATATATAAATTTTTTAGTCATAAAATATTCGTTCTATATCTCCTTAGTGAAAATTGTGTATAACTTCAGTGAATCTGGATGAACCTTGTTTATCAGTGAAATGAAGGCTAAAATAAGTTATTTAATGTGGGGTGGATAGTGTCTTTTCAAGGACATGGAAAAAGTCATACAAAGATTGGCTTTGCATGATTCACAAGAAGCATTTTCTACTTTGCAAGAAATACTTTTGTATTTTAAATACAAGCAAATCAGCTGTCAAATCCCGTATGAAAGAGAAAAAGAAAAAGAAAAAAAACTCATGTATTTATTAGAGCAGGCTGTATCAGCAAAAAAAAAAAAAAACTATTCATTTAAAAGATTTTTTTTATTATACTGCAATTTCTGTTAAAGAATATGAATTCAAAGCGTGTTCTGAAAATTTAGATTTGTTTCGTCAAAAGAAATTTTAAAGTCTGAAATTTCATGGTTCCTTAAAGTTTTTAATAGTGGTTTCAGTACAATTCTTGTAGCAGTATAAATTCCCTCTTTCAAGCAATGTTTCTAGACAGTACTATTGCAAAACAATTCAGTTGTGTTGAAGAAAAGTGTGCTTATTTAACAATTTTTGGAATTGCAGCTTATTGAAATAAAAAGTTAAGAATGCTAGTAATTATTGTTTATCTTTGATGAAAATTCAAAGACATCTTCAGTGAAAACAATTAGACTGCCAGGTAAGATTTTGGGATAGTAGTATTGTTAAAATATGTTATTACTAGTCAGATTTTTTAGGTCTCTCAACTAGACATATTTTGTTTGAAAAAAATAAATGAGAAAGGCTTAGAATTATTAACAAGTGGATGAGAAATGCTTAGAATGAATGAGACTTGTCAATGAATGGTCTGACTGTAAATTGGCTTGTTACCACTAAAATAGTTGATTTTTTTTAAAAAAAAAAATGCACAGAGTATTTGATTTTTTTAAATTTTAGAAGCTTTAAAGAAATACACATCTTAAATATTCAATAAATTAATAGATAGGAATCTAATGAAGATAATTAAATCTCTAAAATTACCCATTATTTTATACAATTTATAATTCTGTAAAAAAAATTTTATATTTTTGAGTGTTGGTTATTTAAATAAAAATTTTCTCTTATTAAATTTATATATATTTATAAATTATTTGACGATTTTTGAAGTATTCAGTAAATATGATTCAAATCCAAATAAAATTTTTTCTCTAGTAAAGTATTTGTTTCGATTATTTACAAATATAAGTGAAAAATGTTGCATATGTATAATTATATGCATATTTGGTTAAGAGCAATTCATAAAATAATAAAAGCCTGACTCATGCCGCTTCCCGTAAGCTCAGCAAAGTGAAGCATCATTTGCCGCAGGCAGTGGTTGGGAGGGTGACCACGGTGTACTCTCCTTCACTGGGTTGCTGGAACTCCGTAGGTTGGGGACGTGTCTACGTTAATCTGTGACGTCCAAAGTCCTTCCGCTGGTGTGGCGTGGATGTGGAGAGGAGGGTGCCAGCTCAGGTGTGGCCTCGTCACCTGACCTTGGTTCAAAATTACGAGGCTCCTTAATTAGAGCAAAGACGTACTTTCACCTTCGTGGTGCTCTGTTCCAAATGAAAGACGCACTCGTTTGACTTAATTCGCAGGCATAGCGAGCTTGGCTTGTCCAAGTGTCATAAGTAACAACAACAACATAAAAGCCTGACTATCAATACCTCCTGGAAATTTTTTGATGTGGCTCCTGGAATTTGATTCTTGGAAATCTGTTTGAACCCTTTGAATGGAATACTCACATGTGATTGGCTGAATAAATATGTAACAATGCACTGGATTTAAAAAGCACAGTGAAAAGAACTGCATTGTATTTTTGTTATTTTTTTTAATTAAGAAGCAATTATTTCCTTTTGAACTTTTGTATTTATATTTTTCACTTAAAAGTCAAGTATAATTTTATGTTTGAAATTGCCCCCAAACTGGTGCTAAACTTAATATTTAAGCTTTGTACTAGTTTCAGAACATGGTCTATTTTATCTTTTATGCAGGATTTCTGAAATGCATTGAATAAAATAACTTAAAAATTATTTGTTTAACTCATACATTTAATTAACATTTATTTTTTATATCGTTTATAAAAATGTATTTGAAACATATGACCAAATAATCTTTTATCTTTGTGATTCAGAAGCGTTTATATATGCTTGTATTTAACATTATGAGAAGTTTTGGTATACAATTCCCCACCAAGAAATTTGTTACTGAATCATTATCAAATTTTTCTTTGCACATCTGCTTTTAACAATACCACTGACGTGGGAAAACAATAAATAAAATAATTTTTATTATTTAACAATGAATAAAAAGGGTTTAATATCCAACTATTAAAAGGTTTATTAACTAATGACTCAAAATCAATTACATATTATTTTAAATTATTTAATTTTATAAATCCACTTATAAAATCTTGTACTACATATTCTGCTTCTATTTTTTTAATATTTATCCATTATTCATTTTAATGTATTCATATTTTTTTCTATTAACTTTTTACGATATTAAAGATTGTATGCACCTTAAAATTATTAGTTGGTGTTTGGAAGTATTTTGAAACATGCCTTTTTATTTTCATGTTACAAGTCTTTTTTTTTTTAATTACTTTAGGACAAATTTTTTTGGTTAATGTAGTCTGATAGAGTATATATATTGTCTTATAAATCTTGGAATACTCTATTGGCTTATGTGAATATATATGAAGACAATGTTTGGATAAAATAATAATTCTAAAAGCAATAATGTTTTACATAAAGCATGTAAACTTCAAAGGGACAATAGGCATGATTGAGAATTTGAAATAGAAATAACAATTTCTTGAGGCAATTACATTTCAGCCAATGTATTGATTTAATTAAAAAGCATTTTTTGATGTAATTATTTAGCAAAATGTTGTAGCCTTATGTTAATAAAAAATGTTTTAGTATATTTATAAATTATTTTTCTTTTTTATTATTAGATTATTTATGATATAGTTAACTCTGCTTTCTTTGTAGTTATGCATATATCTTTTTAATAAGTAAAAGCATCACAGAACAACAGATTGAAATTTTTACTTAAAATTATTTTCTTTATAAAAGTAATAAAAGGCATTTTATTTTTAAGTATAAGAAAGGAAATGTGACTGAAGAAGATAAAGATGTAACCGCTAAGGAATTTAGTAGTGATTCCAGAAGTGCAGCGATGGAAAATGCTGATTCATCGTTAGGAGGGGAAGATTCAGAAGAGGCGCATTCTTCTCTAGAGTTTGAAGATTCCAGCAGCTGATACTCCTAATTGAGTTATGGCCTGTAAACAATTATAAATAATATTTTATCTATACTTTTTTACAAGCATGACACCCCAGTACGGGTCTTGTTTGCCTAAGCTATGCGTGTGTTCCTTCATTTTCTGTACACAGCATTTCTTCTCCAGTTTTTGACCTTCAAGGCAACTTAAATGTGATCCAAGTATTTATAAGTAATAACATTTTATTATATATGTGTAATTTAATATGAATTTTAATGTTAAGAGTGTTTATATGGAGGTTTCTATGAGACAAATTACACAAATGTATTTTATTAAATATTTACTTTTCTGTTGTAGTTTTCATGAAATATTAAATTTTTAAAAAAATGTCTAATTACATTGAACATGTTTTAAATGATCTTTAAAAGCATGCTTAGTAATTATTTTATTTAAAAAGAACTGAATTATTTTTAAAAGAAAAATCTAAAAATGTATGCTTTAATTTTTATATGCTGTTGGATTAGTAATTACAAATAACGTGTTATTTTTAATTAATAACAAATGTTTGCAAAACAAAGTTTGTGTTTTTTTATTTGTAAAAATGATAAATTTATATTTAAAATTGGTTAAAAACAAGAAAAATACGCTGTTTATTAAATTTACAGTACATGTAGATACAGTAAAATTAATAAATGATAAATATTTTTTAATTGTGTTCTTATTGGCAACAATATATATTATAAATATTTTTATTCACTTAATAAAATTAATTCAATGAATTATCTTTATAAAATTTATATTCACTTTTTATTCTTAATGTTTTATGGAAAGATTTTATGCAATTGTCTAAATGATAAAACTGTATATCTATAATTTAATACTTTACTTATTAAGAGGATACATTTATTTAATGTTATCACAAATTCTTTTTTGATAAGTGCTTGTTATAAATTAGATCTAAAAGCTCAATTTTTTCCTTGAATGTAAAGATTTAAATATCTTTTGTGAGAAACTGCATAAATTATTTAGATTTTAATGCAACATTTAGAATCATTTTAGCTCTAACAAAATTCAATAAAATGATTAAATTCTATAATTTTTTTTGAAAATTAAGTTAAAATTTAGTATAAAAAAACAATTTTTTTTAACACTGGCATTAAAAGAAATATGCTTTTGGGGGATTCATGTCCACATATATTTTTATAGTGAAACAGGTTTAAAATAAGTAGTTGTGTTAAAACCTATCTGATGGGCTTAGTATTTTATCCCTATTCAATAATTTCCATATCACTCATGCTTTGACTAAATATTTTATCATTAGTAAAGATGTGAATTTATATCAATTTTTGGCCTTCAAATAAAAAAATGTTACTATGGTTATTTTAACATAAGAGAATCACACTTAAAGTAAAAGCTATTTTTTTAATTGAGTCATCAACTTCTCTAAAGACATCCAGAAATTCAGATAAAATTATTTTCTTATTTTTTAGATTATTTTTAATTAAATTGGTGTTTTGTTGTATTATATAAGTCATTTCTATGTTCTTACAACCAAAATACAATATTTAAATACAGTTCTCTACACAAAAGGAAAACAAGCATTAATTCTTTTTCATTTGTGATTAAATAAAAATCCTGTAATTACAAATTTTTTGTGCTTAATTAGATAATCATGTGTGGTTCTGTTATCTGTTCTATCATTATCTATAAACATTTTCAGAAACTTAATGAAATGCAGCTGCAAACTACTTTTAATTTTTGAATGAAAGTTTAGATTAAAATAAGAATTGTTTATTTTATAATGGAGCTAATATTGGTATACTAAATTTTAGTATTCCTATTCTTAGTTTAAAAAATTTGATTTTAGTATAAAATTTAGTGAACTGAATTTTTTTATAATATTAAATAATGATTTTACATTCATTTATACAGAAAAAAAATTAATCTGATGTTGCATTTTTGTATTTTGATCAAGGTATAGAACAAAAGAGGTGAAAAGTTTTTTGTTTGTATCCATTGATGATTGGATTGATATTCCTCCATCAATGATTCAGTATAATAAACATTATTGAGCTTAAGAGTAAACCAGCAATAGTATGCAAACACATAGAATTCTGTATGAACAGGTAACTGAACGGTCAGCACTCTGACATCTACACACATCTAAAAATTAAGGATAATCCAGAAGCACACAGAAATTGAATTCAAAAAGAAAAAAGAGAAGATAACACTTGTAAAAATACCAGAAACTTGGTCAAGCATTATAAGCAACTTAGAGGTACTTAATGACAACAAGCATATGCCACAATGAAGAAAGCATAAGAGAGGGATATATTCGGACTTGTGGCAACGATAAAAACATGTTCACAACCAGTTTGTGTGGCGTTCAGTGCCATGGCTGCATAAGTATGACACAGAGGACACATGTGAATGATAACTTAATTGCTTGAATTATTGACCGTCTGGAATGTTGGTGTATGCACATAGTAGAAGCCAAAAAATCTGGAAATGCTCTAAATGTCATCTTTGGACTGTGGCAACGATCCCAAGGTGATGGAAATATCAATAAATGTTACAGTACAGGTCGTCTCGAGCGGCAATGCTGAATGACAACATGTATTTGACAGTAATGGTCAAAAGAAACAGTCGGAGCATAACAGCGGACCTGTCATCTCAGCTGTCATCAGCCACTGGTATAAATGTTTCCAGGCAAATCATGCACAAATGTTTGGAACGGTATGATCTGTATGCTCGCAGTCCTGTCAAATGTTTTCTGCTCACAGCAACTCACTATTGCCAGTGGTTAGTCTAGAGTAGAGAACATGCAATGCGGACACTGTTACATTGGGATTATGTTATGTTTTCTGATAAATTAAGTTTTAACTTGCTATCCAATTTAGGCCGGATGTACATATGAAGAATGCCAATGTTGTGGTGTTGTCTGAATGCTCGTTTAGGGAGGCATATTACTAGGCTCCAGAACAACATGTTGAAATCAAAGTAATGACTGCCCGAATTTATTGGGTCATCATTCTAGAGCAACAAGTCTATTTATTTAAGAGCGGCATTGGCAGTGAATTTGTGTTCAAGGATGACTGTGCCCATCCTTACCACTCGAACATTGTCAACTACTGCCTTCAATCAGAGGTTGTCAGCCTTAAGAAAAAGCCAGCATTCTCACCAGATTTGAATTCGATACAGAATGTGTGGGACATGCTTGGTCAATGAATCATAGCCTGTCAACCACCTTCTACATTAACATTTGGAGAACATTGTTTGGTTAGTGGTGCTTGATAATGTTATCCCCAGTTTTGTACAGACTGTATTTCCTCATATGACTGACATACAATATATTAACAATCATATAATCAAGGTTAGTGGTTGTGTGGGTGGTATGTAGTGCAAGTGCTCCAGGGAGATATAATCATGGTTAGTATATGTCTGTGGTATCATAAATGCACTTTCTCATTTGCTTAATGCATGGGCTTTATGAATTACTTACGTTTATTTTGTTCCTGCTCCTTTCGTTTCTAGTTCTGGCATTATCCTTAATTTATGGACGTCTGTGTATTTAATAGTTTATAGGTTTAACTATCATTTTTTTCCTGGGGCCTGAGCAGCTACCAGGCGCGTCGGCAGGTGGTGGATCGCCGAACGTCCTGTATGAGTGACAGTATAGCCTTGAATATAGAATCAGAAGCCGCGAACCAGCTCCCGTAAACCCTGGTGTTATGCGACCCATGCCTAGGGCTATTTGGCACTGCGGCAATGGTGTCTTCACAGAGCCTCTAGTTGCCTGGCGAACTTCTAGAGCTTTTTTGCCTTGCCCAGTAACTCAGGCAATGCTGGGTGGACTGTTGTCTTACCTGAGCTTATTAATTGCTATCTTGTGGCTGAAAAGACACAAGAAATAACAAACCTTTCTGTATTTGCAGGTGAAGCTTCTGAAGTAGACCTTGCTGAAAAAGACAAGGCAACCCAGAGACAATCTAGTGAAGGGGTCTAGTAATGAATCCTTCACAGGAGGTAGAAATGACTTCCAAACCATCTTCTTCTGGTGAGAGTCAGGAAGCTATCGCTAGCATGACTGACTCTCTGACCAGCATCAAGCTTAAAGAGAAGCTGGTGAAGGAACGCAAAATCGGCGAGGGGATTTGGGTTGAAAAACCCAAGGCAACAGGCGAGAAGCCTTCTTACAGGGTGGCTCTCACGGCAGTCAAGATGGCTGTGCTCATAGAGGGCCATCCGGAAAAACGGCTAACAGAGGAACAGGCCTTCGATCTGGAATTCTTGTTAACCGAAAAAATAAGAAGGAATGAGGAAGGTTTTGCCCCAACCTTCCTATCCTGTAAATTTGAGAATGGGACACTTATTGTCAACTGTGCAGATCTGGGGAGCTCAAAGTGGCTGGAACAGACTGTCAGTGACATAAGCCCCTGGCAGGAGCAAAAACTCTTGGTGGGTGAGGCAAAGAAACTTGTTAGAACCTCTAAGATAATTGCAAAACTGCTGAAAATTTGCAGTAAACTGGAGCCTAAAGAGGTCCTGAGGAAAATCGAGGCAGAGAACGGTGGCGTCACTCCAACGGAGTGGAACGTTCTTAACATTAAGAACGACCCAGCTGGGCAGACCATCGTTCTTAGTGTACCCGAACTAGATGCTGCCACACTTGGTGTAAGGGGATATAAATTTAAATCGGACTTCACCAAGTGCAGGCAAAAATGCTTGAGAAACCCGCTCCTGCTGATTGGGGTGAATGTAGTTCAAACCAACCTTCACCACAGTAGAAGTGGTACCACTAACCTCAGTAAGAAGTTTCTTGCTGGGGATATACAGCTGGCCCTGATTCAAGAACCCTGGCTGGTTAGGGGGAGAATCAGTGGCCCCAAAGGAACTAAAGGTAAGCTCATCTATTGTACCAATAGTAATGCTAGAACTTGCATACTTTTACGTAAAAACATTGATGGTTTCCCTCTCTGAATTTATCCTTAGGGACCTGACAGCTGTGAAAGTCAGACTCAACATAGAGGGAGGGGACAGAGAAATTGTTTTTGGCTCTGTGTACCTGCCCTATGAAGAGAAGGCTCCACCTGACCATTCTCTGCACAAGCTCATGAACTTTTGACGAGACAACAATTTGCAGGTAGTCCTAGGACTAATGCTCACCATGTCGTCTGAGGATGCACAGACACAAATAAAAGAGGTGAATGCCTTCTAGAATTCATTCTAAACTACGGGTTAGGTATTCTAAATGAGGGCAACGAACCAACTTTCCTTACTTCTAATCGGTCTGAAGTAATTGACATTACTATAGCGACAACGCTAATTAGTAATAATATCAAAAAGTGGAAAGTAAATGGCAGACCTTCTGGCTCAGACCATCAAAACATCCATTTTGAAATTCACTCTAATGTATGTCTGGATCGCATGTTCAGAGACCCAGTTAGGACGGACTGTAAGAAATTCCAGGAGGATTTGACTGGGTTGGTTGAGCTCGGGAATAGACCTATTAGAGACAACTACGATCTAGATGTTACAGCAGACCTTCTGCACAGTAGTATTCTAGATTCTTATCATAACAATTGCCCTATTCGCACTAAGAGAGCTAAACTCAAATGTCCTTGGTGGAATGACTCTCTAGCAACCGAAAGGGCAAATGTTAGGAATATTTTTAATAATGCTAAGAAAAATGGTGAATGGGAGAACTATTAAACGGCCCTCACTAATTATAACAAACTTGTTAGGAAAAGCAAAATTAACTCCTGGAGGAAGTTCTGTGAAGAGATAGATTCTATCTCTGAAGGAGCTAGACTCCAAAAACTCCTCAAAAGGGATGAACCTATTTTTGTTGGCACCTTAAAGGATGAGGAGGGTAATTTTGCTGTTTCCGGGAAAGAGGTTATGGAAATCATGACCAACACTCACTTTCCAGGAGCCAGAGATATTTATAACAACGAAGGGGAGCACTGCATTGGCTCTTTGCAAAGAGTCAATAGCGATAAATTGACCATCGCTAAAAATATCGTTAACTACAACAATGTTAAATGGGCAATCTCTGCCTTTAAACCTCTAAAAAACCCAGGGCCTGATGGAATTATGCCCATCATGACCCAGAAGGCAGAGGAGGTTATCATACCAATGCTAAAAATTATGGGGAAAATCTTTGATGGGCATATTAGAGATTATTTGGGTAGTAACAGTCCCTTGCATGCTCTTCAATTTTCCTATCAACCCGGCAAAACTACTGAAACTGCTTTACATCAGCTAGTTTCTAAGATTGAAACCACTCTGGACCAAAAAGAAATTGCCTTGGCAACTTTCCTCGACATCCAAGGTGCCTTTCATAACACTTCTCATCTATCCATCCTCAATGCACTTAGAGAGGCAGGGATTAATCAGACCCTGTGTACTTGGATTGAGGCCTTGATTTTGGATAGATGTATACAAATGAGCATCTTCGGTGAAGTATTTGGAAAAAAAAAAAAAAAAAACCTACTAGAGGTTGTCCTCAAGGAGGCGTTCTCTCACCATTACTTTGGAACCTAGTTGTAAATAGCCTTTTAAAAAATCTAAATGATAAGGGCTACTATATGCAAGGATATGCTGATGACATTGCCATCCTTATCCTTGGTAAAGATTTTGACATAACTTTTCATCTCATGCAGGATGCTCTAAGTTATGTAGGTCTGATAGTTAATCCTCAGAAAACCTACCTTGTACCTTTTACACGCAAAAGGAAATGGAAGGGTTTTTTCATACCAAGACTTTTTGATATTGAAATCAACGTGGCTTCAGAGGTGAAGTATCTGGGCATTTATTTAGACCAAAAACTCACCTGGAATAAGCACATTGATGATAAAATTAACCGAGCAAAGAAAAGCATTATGATTTGCAGGCGAATGCTTGGTAAAAACTGGGGTCTACATCCAAAACTGATGTTGTGGATGTACACTGCTATTGTCAGGCCGATTATCACATATGTCTGTGTTATCTGGTGACGTAAGGTGGAACAGAAGTCTGTGACTGACAGACTAGGAGGTCTACAAAGACTGGCCTGTCTCTGCATCACAGGAACAATTTCCACCGCACCAACCAGAGTATTGGAAGTTATGTTGGATCTGTCTCCCTTAGACATCTTCATCTGCAGCACTGCCAGAATGACTGCATACAGAATAAAGTTACAAAATCAATTGTACAAAATCAAAGTTACAAAACCAGCATGTTGCCAAAGGGCACAAGGATATTACCGGTAAAGTTCAAGATCCTACTTTCCTGATGCCCTCGGACATCATGGAAAAGTCATGTATGTTTGAAGGGACATTTGAAATAGTTTTTCCAACTAGAGACGAATGGGATAACAAATGAATGGGATGGATTTGGAGTTAATGGTACAAAATGCTGATAAAAGCAGAGGGGCCCAATGACATACAAACCCAACTCTAAGAAAAAAAACTATCATTTTTAGTATGAATGCTTGTAGCATTCACTTTAAATTGTGAGTTTTAATAGGAATAAATAGACTACTTTAGATCGACAAAATAAGCTAAAAACCTATACCATTTACCCTGAAGGCTTGCCTTATAATATGTCAATAAGGACTAATTTAACTATTACTGTTCTAAGATTATATTATTTCAATTAGTTTCATGCACAATTTTACTTTATAAGCAATTATGTTTTTTATAAACTTAAGCATATGATATTCATTATTTTTCATTTATTTTATTGACTTCAATTTAAATTTTGAAAGTCATCTTATAAAGGCTGATTTGAAAATTCAACAATTATTAACTTACTGCTATTTCATGTTTCTCTCTAGTCTATTGTTTTATTTTCTTGCCTGTTTTTTCAATGAACTTTTCTTCTAAAAAATTATAGGAATTATTGCATTAATTTTATCATACAACACTTGTTTCTGATTACTTAACATACAATTTAGTTTTAAGAAGTTCATGATTTTTTTTCTCATAATGAAGGCTGGGAAATATGATAAAAAAATTTCAATCAATTCACAGTTTATAATTTTTTTGTTTTCGATAGAAAAATAAAAGCATTTAAAGCTGATCAATCTCTTTAAAACATACCTAATTAATTTATTTAATTTAGGTGACAATAAATTATTAATCCAGCAAATTCATATTTTGAATTTTCAGAATTTTATTTATTATTGCTAATAGAAATAAATATAATTACACTCAATTTTGTAATATTATAAACTACTTATTACAAAGAAAATCATAATTTCAAGGGAGCAGAATTACATGAAATATTCATTTTACACGAGCTTCATTTTGATTCACCTCAAAATATTTTTAATGATGAAAAAAGTAGATTTTTGTTTTTAAAAATGCGAACAAATAAAAACAATACATCCAAATGATGCAATAAATATAGAATACCCTAAATATAGAATTATAACAAATATAGAGTCTTTAACAACTGATAAGCAAAATAGCAATCTTCGACAATTAAAATTATATTCATTAAATCAGAAGTCAGCATTGCTATATGAAGACAATTCAAAGACTAAGGATTATTGGTTAAATAGAACAACAACGGCTTAAAAAAAAGTACCTAAAATCTACTTTCGTCAGTCGAAAAATAAAAATTTTGATATACAAATGCTTGATTCGGCCTATTCTCACTTACTCATGTGAAACGTCGACAGACTGAGAAGGACAAAGAAACCATCTCCATTTTCGAAAGAAAAACTTTAAGAAGCATCTTGGTGGAATAAAATGTGAGAATACGTGGCGAAGAACTAATTCTGAGAGCTCTATAAACTATATAAAGAACCAGATATTGTTAAATTTAACTCAATACAGAGATTAAAATGGGCAGGACATTCGAGCGGGATGAACGACAATCGGGTGACAAAAAAATTTTCTTGGCTCGCCCCATTGGCACCAGAAGAAGAGGACGACCGAAACTCCGATGGCTTGACTGCCTTGAAAACGACCTAAAAACACTAAAAGTGACAAACTGGGTGACCTTGTCCAAAAATGGGAGGTCCTGGTATGCACTTCTGAGGAAAGCAAAGGCCCACCCTGGGCTGTCAGGCCAATGAAGAAGAACAACAACATCTTTCTACCACTGATACATTCATATTTGGATAAGAAAACGCTATCATATTTGGATCATGTAATAGCCTGTACACAAAATACCAACTTCATGAAGACAATTTTCCACCCATCTACTTCTGTGTGATTATATTTTACATGATGAAAGAATCATCTGCATAAAAACAGACCATCTGAAAAAAAGTGTTAATAGAATTGAGTGTGAATAGTATCTCTAAGCGTAACAGTCCAGTGATTTGTTCACACACACACTCTGCATACACTAAATCTGCCTTATAGATATGAGGTAGTAGCACTTCCTATACTTATAGAATCTTATTCCATTCTAAGAAATGCATTTCATAATCAATTACCCTATTTTCCTGTATATAATCAGCAGCGGTGTATTATTCCCAAGTCCCTTTTTTCGAACAAAAGAAAAAAGCGTTGTGCATAATCCGCAGCGGCGTTATAGTCCGCGGCCTGCTGATGAGTTGGTTCAAAAATAAAATAAAAAATACACATTATGATTAAAATATAATAAATTCTACGAAAAAAAAAACATTTATAATGATAAATATTTTTTGGAAACCACCTTAACGCAAAGTGCGATTAACTGAGATGAAAGCACGAGATCGATTAATGCCCGGGAAGATTCTTATAAAACTTATCGATTTTTAGATTTTAATAACTTTTAAAATGAGGTTAGACATATTTTATAAATAAACTATATTGTGTGGTTTCGTTAATAGTTAAATGAAAGAAATGAATTACTTTCTAACTGCGCATGGAATACATTTTTTTCTTTTGTGCCGCGCCTGCTTTGCTTTCACATTACACGTTTGTCGAATTTTTTTTCATTTGCCTTCCTTATAGCTTTCATTTTAAAATTTGCTCTGTAACTTAATAATTTTCACTTCACTGTGACGATATACGAATTTGAATGTTTTCAGAGCGAAACAGTTCAGGTCAAGACAGAATGCGAAATGATGTTAGTGAATTACAAGTTTAATATCGTTCAGAAGTCTGAATTCATTCTTGAACGTAAGGCAATGCTGATTATATAGTTAAGATAAGTCAACCAAGTTGTAGCGCCATTATTTATTTCATGAAACATAAACGACATTTATTTCAAAACTTTATAGTATGTTTTTCTGAAGAAAAATGTTTTTAGACAGATTATCTGCGGCGGTGCATAATACGCACAACGAAATGTGAACTTTTTTAACTCATAATCCGCGGATATTATATACAGAAAAATACGGTTATTACAGAATTAAAAATGTTTGCCTTATCAGATGCTCATTGATTGTTTCTATTAAGCCAAGCGAAAAAATCATTGCAAATATTCTATTCTAAGTTATGTTGATCACAGAAAATTTTCAGCTAGTGATATTGTAAGACAATGGCCTAAGACATAATTTACCTAAAATGGTGCAACAGAATTTCCAAATCAAATTCTGATACATTTTTTTAAACTACATAATTTTTATGGAAAAATACTCATTTCTTATTGGATAAATAAAATTTTAATGAGATATTATTTAAAGACATCAAACTGGTAAAAAAATATCACTAGAGATTAAGAATGAACCATGTTATCTTTAAAATTATATGTTTTAAAGATATTATTCTATATCTAGAAAGTGCAAATGATTAAGTGGAGAAAGTCATTAGCGTTACTACAAACATAAAATTAATTACAATGGTAAGATATTTAGTTTAAAATTGTTTTTCTATTAACGATTTTTGTTGTTAGAAAGAAGCTTAAAAGTTTTTTTATGAAGTGTAAAAGAAACTGAAATAGTAGTTCATTCAAATGACATACAATTAGCAAAATCACCAGAATTATATGTTGTAAACATACATTTAAAATGAACAAATTAAGATTCTCAGAAATTTAATATATGAAGCATTGTATTTCAATGTTCCTCATATTAGTAAAACTTTTATATTATTCCTACTCTACTGATCAAAAAATGGAAAGGTCTCTTAAAAAATATAAGTACAATATACAGGAGTCTGCAACACTTGACAGTGAGCAACAACTATTTTTTCAGCTGTTGTAAAACTGTTCAACTATAGAAATATTTGGGATGAGGGAACTTGTCTTAAAAATTAGTAAATGAATTCTTGGGAAAAAATGTGAAATATAACTTACCTTTCTGAATCTAATAATTTAACTTCAGCATGCATTATGTGTAACCCAAAAAAATCTAAGTGAAAAAACTGATCAAATTAGGAAACCCTGATTTAAAATATTGGATCAACACCAGCAAGCAGAACTACAGTGATCCCCCGTTTTTCGCTGTTAATGGGGACCAGGACGTTCCGCGAAGTAGGATTCGCCGCCTATGAATATTCGTGTATGCGGGTACACGAATGTTCTAAATATGTAAACAGTATTTGTTCTTTATACAGGGTGGCGCACAGCTGACGGATGGATGTCAAAAGTCAATAAAACAGAAAATATTAAAGAACAACAATGTTTTAATTTTGTTCATATATACTGACAAGGGAAATTAGAGTTTAGACAGTTTTGAATAAAATATCGCCCAAATGGCAGGCCTCACACTCCATACATTGTCTAAGCCTTTTCCTGAAATTTTCATGTACTTTTTCCAGTATTTCTACAGGAACCTGTTCAATGCTGGTGTTAATGTTGCTTATAAGGGCTTCCAGGGTCCTATGACGGCCGTTTTAGACGAGGGATTTTAGGTAGCCCCACAAGAAAAATCACAGGGGGCCAAATCTGGAGGCAACGCAGCAAGCATGTTTTCGCTACTGCGTTGACGTTCTTAATAATATAGTGGTTTTAACTCTTGAGCAACAACCATGTTATAGGGGTGTAAATGGAGTTGTATTTTGACGATTTTTTGAAGGGATCATCTTAAATTCCAAGGCCGCCAGCCTGTTTACGAAGGGAACGCCTAGGAGACTGCTCAACCGCAGCTCGAACTCTCTCGATGTTTTCCGGGGTTGAGACAATTTTCCTAGGGCCTCTCCTTATCGAGGACACATTTCCTGTGTCCCTAAAGGCTTTCGCCCACGCATAAATTCTCTTCCGATTGGGAACTCGACCGCGAGGGGTGATGCGGAATTCCAAACGGAAAGCACGCTGCACGCGGACAATCGAACGGCCGTTTGAAAACTATGCTGCACTACTGACCATGATATGGAGACAAATTTCCAATATCGCTCTTTCGAACCACGACTCCTTCGAGCAGCGCCAACGGTTAGGAAGCGAGCAATGGCCTTTTCAAATCCATCCGTCTGCCGCGCGCCACCCTGTACACTGAAGACAAAAATGACAACAGTATACGTATTTACTTAAACGTGTCAGTACTAAATAATGAGGTTAATTACAAAGACACATACACAGTAATAAACATATTAATGAGCACTGCTTCCTGAGAGAGGCGAAGAGTCTTGTGTGGGTGGCGGAGGAGAGGATCTCACTTGACTCGTAGAATCTTTAAGCATTATCGGAGATACTCTTCTGCCTGAGGCACTGACGGTAGAGACGGGGGCTTTACCTTGGACAGAAACATCGTGAAGGGTAGCTGTTGTCTTTGGTTTTCACATTTCCTTCAGAATTCCTCTGTACAAGAACATAACCCCGTCAACGCGATTGTTGAATTTGACAGCTTGAACGATTTTGTCGTCAATGTTTGGTTTATTTGTTTGTCGCTCAACGGTCATTTTATGCACACGAGGGCTCATTAGACCGGAACCTACTGTTTAAAGTGGATTTCGAACCACTACAAACAACCATGCCCAATGTGGGATTCGAACTGTTGAACCGAAGGCAAGAACGCTATTGTCGTCAATGTCTTGTGCAAATTGTTGCATCGCTCTTGCCAGGTTGCACAGCTGTTGCAGATTCTCCAAGGTAAGGCCACGCTTTTCTATTTCTGCTTCGTTTTCTTCCTCACTTGCAGACTGTCACCTCAAGGAGGTCTTCATCGGTCAGTAGGACCGAGAAGCGGTCAATAAGGGCACTGATGTCTTCTTTTGTCGTGTCGATAAATCCTTCATTCCTCAGGATGTGAGCCAGCCTCATTGTGATTTCATGGGTCGATGTCGCACCGGAAACCAATCACGCACCTTTTATAAGAGCCTGTGGTAGGTACTCTTGAGTCAACTCCTCTTTATTTTACATGCGGAGGTCCTTCTCTCTCGCGCATCAACATGAAAAAGCGCTCACAATGTGGCTGCCGACGTGGTTCCATTTTATCGTTTTTATTTTTCGATGAATTATGGAAAAACCAGCGAAGCCTTCAAACATGAAGCGTGAAGTGGCGAGGGAACATGACTACCCGTCAAAACATGTCCGCTCGGGGCAAAAGTGGGTCCAAAGTATGGCGCGGACTTGGAACGCTTACCCGATATTTTCCCGATGTCATTCCTGGTGTGGACCGAATGCTTTCGATAAGTGACCACAACTGAATTAATAACACCAAGTTACATAAATTATTACTTTTAGCAGTTTTTTTTTTTTTTTTTTGGAACAAATTAACAATTTAGGATATAACTATTAGGCCTAGAAGAACTGAATATTCTAAATAATGATAAACAAATGTCTAGTATTTTAATATTTTCTATATCTAAAATTTAAATTAATTGAAATAAGATATTTTTTATTAATTTTTAGAGTTAGCTAGTTCATTCTTGTGTTTTTCTTTCAATATTAAAAATTTATTTCTAATATATTCATAATATTAAAATCATATTTTATATTTACAATAATGTTTAATTTTTCTTTATTTGGTATTAAAAATAGGGAATCTTAAATATTTTGAAAATATAAAATTTCTTTTTAATTATATATTTTTATAATACACTAATAAAAATTTTTTTTGATATGTCTAAATCTCATGTTGTAGCAAAAGTTATCCTTTAAATGTCTCCATCAATATTATGTTTAGTCATTGAATTAAATTGCAATCTATAATTTCAACTTTCTGTATTTTAAATCTAAATGTTGGTTCTGCCATATTAGATGCTTAATAAACTTTCTTAAAAATTGCTCAGCTTTGTTTAAAAGAATAATATATTAAATTAGTTTTAATATATAAATTTATAAAAAAAATTATGGCATTAAAATGATCATTAATAATATCGATGATTGATTATACAAAAAATGGTATAAAATGGTTATTTCATGTAAAAAATGTTATTTCTTACCATTCTTCAAAATTGTATTTAATTAGTACATATTTGGCGTAAAAAAATTATTAAAACTCTTTCTTTTATATTTTAAAATTTTATATAAAAAAATTGAAATAAATTTTAAATACATAAAATGGAAAGAAAAAATAAAAATAATTGTTATTGGGGAAAAGTAATGACATTATTAATATACTGTATAGTAATATTTATTGTGTGTGGTGTATTTATTTTAACATATAAAATGTGTTCTATATATAAAAAAGAAAATATACATAAGGACTTATCTAATTGATAAAGATTAAATATTTAAAATTTAAATATCTACAATTCACACACTAATCATAGAAGAATGAAAAGAGTGTAAAATTTATTAAATAATAATTTCCTACTAAAATTACAATTACAAAAACTTCTAATTTACTGATTTATACATTAGAAGCTTTTCATAACAAAAGCAGCATTGATTATACGTCTACAATTCACTAATTATAGAAGATAACTGTAAAATTTATTAAATTACATTTTGAAAAAGCAACTTACTTATGCATTGTTTATAGAAAAATATTAACAACCAAAAATTTAAATAATTCAGAAACATAGCTCACAGGAGGAGCTGTTTTTTACGTTATCTGAATCTTTCAATGATACAGTTGTATGGAAGAAAAGGAGTAGTGAAGTACCCACAGGAACTACTCAAAGAAAAATTCATTGCAGGAGAAAAACTAATAGCACAAAATAGAAGTTTCTCTTAACAACAAAAGCTTCTTATATGTACAATGATTGATAGGAACAAGTAGGATATATCCTCCCCCCCCCCTCATTGGCGACTATTGCGACATTTTTAGTCACCAAGTTAAGCGCATATTTTTTAACGCGGAAATTTTTCAAAAATTCTGAAAATACGCATTTTAGAAAATTTTAAATCACATAGTAGTATAAAAAATCTAAAAATGTATTACTGGAAAAAGAATTAAAAATTTTTTTTGTTGGGTTTGCTTTCTGTTAAAAACAACCGGTAAAAGAGATAAGTAAACAACAATAAGGGACTTACTTGTTCTGACGTCCAGCTCACATGAATTAACAAACTTATACAAGAAAAAAATAATAAATAAACAAAAAGAAACTGGAAAAAATAAAACAGTTTAAGATGTTGAAAATATAAAAATAAATTAAAAAATATATGAAATAAATAAACAAAATAAAAAGATATAAATAAACAAGAAATTGAAAAAAAAACTGTTTACGATGTTTGTACTCTGGTGACAACAAAACACAACAGCAAACAGCAGCCAAATGGCTTCGAATTGAAAGTAAAACGGAAATTTCAAATGTTTTTGTCACTGAAAAAACATTATATATGATATAAAACACGAAAGAAACTAAATCTGGGAACAAAAAAATTTTAAAAGTAACGAAAACTTAAATTGAGACAACACTATAATCAAAACAAAGAACGTTAGATTTGGCGAAAAATCACTTGGAGGGGATATAATGCTTACACCGCGATAGAAAATCTAAAATATAAATTTTTTAAGTGTTTACAACAGTATTAAAACAATCCAGAATCATTATAAAATGTAATTCATATATTTTTTAAAGATTTTCTTGACCCATAATGAAGTGAAAGATACGAATTACAGAAACTACACAATGATGGAAACATTAAAATCATGCATAAGCAAAAGAGTATATTAAAAAATTAACTTTAAAGCCTCAAAAATGAAGCTGAAAAGCAGCTAAAGAATATTGTTGCTTGAACACTATCAAGACAGCAATTCACTAAATATCGATAGCATTGTCAAAATATTAATAAACTGAATATATACTTGCATTTAAAATATATTGATAATCTATCTTTTAAATGCATAAAAAGTGATATCTAATAACAAAAAAATAAGTTTATAAAAACTATCAATAAAATTAAAATAGAATTCAAATTAAAGTGCTTAACATTTAACTTGCAAATTTGTTTTTTTCATTGCGACTTTTTGAGATTGGCTGGCTATTTATGATTTTGTTAAAATAATGTATTAAAATTTCTTTATATAATCCCCATTACATTTTATTTTTGGCTTCCATTGCTTGTTTCAGATTTAATTTCAGATACTAAATGGCAAGTGCAAAACAGTTTTCTTTGAAAAACGTTGCTGACTTATCTAATGAAGAAAGGGTGAACAGAGATTTATAACAAGTAACATTTTTTCTAATGATAGAGAAATTCCTATTCCCAGAAAAAAAATTAAATAAGAAAAAAAAAACATCTGTTAAATACAATAAATTGCATGTGTAAATAAGAAAATATCTTAAAGTTAGCATAATTTAACTCATAATAATAAAAATTTATTTTATGGATTAAGATTCATTTGTGATATTAGAGCTTATAAAGTACTAAAATTAATGATAGCGTAGAAAATATTAATAAATTATTTTGCGGAAATCCTAGAAACCTCCTCTAGTTTGACACGGTTTGCAATTTTTGCGCTGTTATCTCGACAATCTAAATTATGTCACTTGGCGCAATATCTGCTTTTCAAAATCACGATTGCGCTCAAAGTTGAGCAATGTAATCTCGAGCTATTTTAAATTTCAGTATAGTACCCAATACAGGGAGCCAAGTTTCAGCCAAAATATAATATAGGCACAATTAAATCCAATATGGCTACCTTCGCTGTTTAGTTGCTCTTTTGTTTGTTAAGAATTCGCTTTTTTTTTGCTTACTAATTAACATTCATTTTTAATTTTATAATTCATCAAGTCCACTTAATAACGGTTAACAACACCATTGTTATTGCCAATTTCATTGAAATCACCAATTTCAGAAAGCTGCTTTATTCGTAAGTTTTATTTTTACTAATATTAGCAATAACAATGTTTGATACTGTTAAAATTTGTTATCTATTCGAAATTATAATTATGTTCGTATCAAAATGTATTTTTCTTATTTTCCTGTTAATAGAAATACTGCATTTCATTATCGATAAACAGATTTTCAGTACAGTGAAAGTGAGAATTCTGTATTCTCGACATTAACTTAGAAATTTATCCAAAATCCATAGCTAATTTTGTTAAATATAAATTAATAATGATAACATATGTAAATAAGTATATTTATTTATTCTCATTTACATTCCTCTATAAATGTATTTATACATTTAAAAAGCCTTATTCAAAAAGGTTTTATTGTCTAAGATTTATTTAAATGTGGAATTTATTATTTTTTTCACTTAATATACTGAAACTGTGTGTGTACTGCTTCTATACTGTATTTAATCTTTATACTAATAGTTTCCATTCGATTTATTTATATACATCTTCCGCAAAGTTACGTTTTTTATTTGAAATTTCGATTACAGTAAAAAAATAGCTTAATTACTCAGCCCAGGGCCGCAAATTGGCTGTAAAATTAACAAGTTTATGAAAAAAATAAAACAAAATTCATTTAAATTTTATAAAAAATTATAATATGTTAAATTTTAATTATATATATATATATATATATATATATATATATATATATATATATATATATATATATATATATATATATATATACACTACTGGCCATTAAAATTGCAACACCAGGAAAGCGGCACACCACACACGTGAAATTTGCATGACAGGTAGAACTTGCTGTGATATGCCAATGATTAGATTTTCAATGCATTCATACGAAGCAGGCGACAGAAGCGACATCTACAATGTGTATAAAACCAGAGATATGACAGCAGTTTTCTCATACTCAATTTCCATTTCAACGTTGTTTTCGGCAAGGAAAGTTGCTGTAATGCCTCGCGTAAGAAGAAGAATTGCATATCAGCTCGTGTCTGACTTTGATCGAGGAAAGATTATAGCCTACCGGGATTGCGGTTTATCGTACCGCAATATTGCTTCTCGCGTCGGTCGAGACCCCATGACTGTTATCAGAATATGGAATCGATGGTTCAGGACAATCACACGGAACGTCATGCCGGATCTCTGCGACTCCTCATCACAAACAGCAGAGAAGACAGACATCTTATCCGCATGGTCACAAGGGATCGTACAGCCACGTCACGAACCCTGAGTCGAGAAATGGGAGTCATTTTCAAGGCAACAAGTTTCTGCTCGAACAGTTCGACGACGTTTGCAGCAGCATGGATTGTCTGCACAGCGACCATGGCTTCGGCTACCATTGACGCTGCGTCTCAGACAGAAGCGCCTTCAGTGGTGTGATCAACGACGAACCTGGACGTGGGAATGGCATCACGTCATCTTTACAGATGAATCTCGGTTCTGTATACAGGACCATGATGGCCGCATCCGTGTTTGGAGGCATCGTGGAGAACGCGCATTGCAAGCTTGCATTGGACATCGCCATACTGGCTCATCTGCTGGAGTGATGGTATGGGGTGCCATTGGAGAGACGTCTCGATCACCGCTTGTTCGCATTACCGGCACTTTGAACAGCAACCGTTACATTTCCGATGTGTTAAGGCCCGTGGCTCTGCCCTATTTTCGAGGCCTCCGTAATACTTTGTTTCAACAGGATAATGCACGACCGCATGTTGCCCGTACTGTTCTGCACTTCCTTGATACAGAACAGGTTCGACTGTTTCCCTGGCCAGCACGTTCTCCTGATCTGTCCCCAATTGAGAACGTGTGGTCAATGGTTGCCGAGCGATTGGCACGCCATCATTCACCATCCACTATAGTCGATGAACTGTGGCATAGTGTTGAAGTTGCATGAACTGAGATCCCCGTACATGCCATACAATCTTTGTTTGACTCCATGCCTAGGCGGATAAATGCTGTTATTGCAGCTAGAGGTGGCTGCTCTGGGTACTGATTTCTCAAGATCTATACATTCTAATTTCCTGTAAATCTAATCACTTGTTCTTTCCACTATAATGTATGTGTCCAATAAATATCGTTCTGTTATTTGCATTCCTTCTTGGTGTAGCAATTTTAATGGCCAGTATTGTGTGTGTATATATATATATATATATATATATATATATATATATATATATATATATATATATATATATATATATATATATATATATATATATATTAAATGTCAAAATATTTCAAATTCAAGGAAACCGCAATCAAGTATATAATAAAATCTCACTGAAATATAGCTTAAAGACTCTTTTTGTTATAATTTAAATAAATGGATGCACAAAATTATTTTACCGTGTGTCTTAAATTGTCGAAACATTAGAAACGCGGGCGGGCGCGAAAAATTAATCCTGACAAGTTTTCAACTGTGATTATAAAAAGAAAAAGGTAATTCTATTGTATTATTCATAGAATAATTGCCTAGCTGATTGATTGCTAGAGAAGTAGTGCACGTTATAATACAATTACTATTTAACGAGCCTTTTTTTAAATTTGTGTTATAAAAGTAAGGCGAAACTCTAAAAAAACATATCCAAAGTCAAAAGTCTTGGATTAAATTAAGTCAAAGACTGCAGTACTCTAAAATGACTTTACCGGAGAAATAAATCATTGGTACGAAGTGTTTTTACGAATTGTTGCAACAATAAATATACTTGCTTAAAATTGTTTAGGCCTCCGAAGTACAAGTGACAAACTTTACTATTTCGGTAACGGTATTTTTTTGCAAATTTATTAATTACTTGCTCATTTTGATCCAGTAATAGAAGAACATCTCCGCTGGGTGCTTAAAAAAGGTTGAAGTTAAAGTGCACTATTTCGGGAAAGATATTTAAAATGAATTATAATTATTTTTTAGGTGAAAATATAACATCTCATATTATATATATATATATATATATATATATATATATCAGATGTCTTGATAAATAAGCAGTCATAATTTGACAAAACTGATATTGCCCATCATCAGTCAAAATGTAAATAAGAATTCAGTATGATGTATATATAATTTCATTTGCTTAACAGAAGAATGACATTACATAGCCACATGATATGAAGTCATTGTTTCTTCTCGGCGAATGCAAGAGGAATTCTCCAAGCTAGGTTTTCACTCGAGAATTATCCTATAATTTGCGCCTGGCCTAACGAAACATAAACCATTCAGGATTAGACTAATGTAGACCCATGGAGGAAGGAATATAAGAGGAGTAGTTCTAACCGGGAAATATCAGAGCGCATGTGAAGTAACTAGCATACGATACCACGCCCACTCTGTCTTTCAAGAGAAACAGTACTTTCTTATTGAGGACACGGTATAAGCAACTATTATTTTCATTTAAATTGCACACAACGAAATAAAAGTGATATAAATTACTTATTATTTTTAAAAAAGTTATTTTTATTGATAGTTAAGGGCTTATTTTGTATTTTTGATTAATTATTAATGTTATGTATTTCAATAAATAAATTTAAGGAATGTTATTCACCTTATTGACTTTGAGATAAACATTTGAATGTTATGAACTAAATTAAATATTATCTTATTTTATTTATAATCATGAGAGAAAAATGTTGATTTTTTTTTCTTTATTAATATTCAGTGGCAAAGTTTCCTATCTATGCTATTCCCTGTGATTTTATCCATGCATGCAATATTCTGCTATTTGGTTCTAATTTATCCCTTTATAAGAAAGAATTATGCTTCTGTATATAAATGTATTTATATCTACACAGTAAAAGTACTTTTTTTGTGTATTTTCAGTCCAATATTAGAAAAAGAAAGTTTTTACTATCAATAATTTGTAAATGAATTTCGTTATATAAAGTAAAAAAATTGTAATATGAAGTCAACTGTAAGAAATCTAGAAATTAAATAAAGTTAATTTTTTTAATCTAAAATTGAATTTCAGTGAATCTTGATTTATTATATTTAATAAGATTTATACAAGATAAAAATATCTTCTCAAAAAGTATGATATTTTAATATTAATGTAATGTTAAAAACTCAGTACTTTTGTTTGCAAAATAATTAAATGTATTTATAAACTTATATATGAAATTAATCTCCTTTAAATTAATTTTTTTACAGATGAAATTTTTCTTTTATAATGATTATTCAATAAACATTCATTAAAATAATTTCTGTTTTAACAATGAAGTTTATATAAGTATATTTTCTTTCAACTTATTCAATTGAACAAGATGCTTAATAATAAATAACAGGTTTTAGTGTAATGTTTTGGGAGACAGAGGGGATATGGCACATACGTCAAGCGCTGACCAGTAGGGCGGCTGCATGTTCCTTCCTCCATGTGTAGACCGCCAATAATGGATCCAGGCAACACCACGGTTAGTCAATATATGGCCAAAATATATTATTTCCCCAAATATGTCCTTATACCCCCGAAATTGATCATTGAAAAAAAATGAAATTACCTCAGTAATTGTAATTTTGCTTCTTTCAACTTACAATGATTATCGTATAACGTAATTGTGCCATTCGTGCTTATATTAGACAAATAAATGGCAGCACATACGAAAATTTTATGTAGTGGATAATCCGGATGTGAAATAGAAAAATATTCATTTTGTTCAGTTGGCGTGAATTCTCAGTACTTGATAACATTTCAAGAAGATTAATCCTTACAGATGGCAACAGTTTGTGAAATGTTAGAAAAAAATAACAACATGACATATACTTTTTTTTCTAAGCGATGCAACAGCTGAATCTGAGCATTAATCATTCTTACAAATTTGTTTTCCACATTTATGATATTAAATACCTGTAATTTCGCATGAGTTTTTCATTAATTGAATCCCCCATTATTTAATATGTATTTCAACTTATTTAATAATTGTGTCCATCCACTGATAATAGCTTAGAAATTATCTTTTACAGTGAAGTTAAAATTTGTTTGTAGTGTGTGTTTATTGAATCTAAAACTTCAACTCTCATTATTAAATCATGTACAGTTTTGAAGGAGAATTTCGCAGACGTCCCCAACAATCATTAGGAGGAGCGAGTCGGAAAGTGGCTCGTGAAGAATTACTTCACAAAGCTCAGATTGAACGTTCTCAGAGGGAAGAGAAAAGACGGCTCATCCTGTCGGCAACTACTATTCAAGCATTTGTTCGTGGATCTCTCTCCAGGCAGGTTGTTAAACGCAAACTTCGTTCCGATTTTGATGAAATCGCCAAAGCTTTGGATCAAAATTCCCGTTTAAATGCAGATTTGCTTCATGACCAAGTCGGTCGATTGCTGCATTTTTACGACGAGCTGCAAGATAGCTCGCGTCTCATCTTCATTGTGCAGACATTTCTGAAAGAATCTTCCACTATTTCGTGCATATTTTTCATGCAGCCTGATAAGTGGCTATTTAAACTGCAAAAACTGTTATGGCTCAATGTGAATTACTTAAAGAATTGTGTGAAACCAAATTCTAATATTTCTTTGTCATTGCGTTTTATCGAAGTGTATACTTCATTTGAATTATATGACAATGCTTACCAGAATCATGCCAGTATGACTGGTTTTAAATCATTAACTATGGATTTAAGTTTCAAATTACATGTTTTAGGTAAAATGTGGGACTACCTTATTCGGAAAGGTTATTATGCTATACTGCGTCTAGTTTTAGATAACAATGTACCTGATTCTTTGCTCACCTCGCCAAGACCTCCCACACCACTGGCAGCCTCATTGTTAGATCTCTTCACAAGAGCTCTAATTTTAAATGGGGACAAAAAGCCCTATTTTTTCCAGACTCTTCTTCAGGATGTTTTTACTGAAGATCCTTCACCTCAAATTTCTTGTTTCCTATTGCCAGCTCTGTCCTGTAAATCGGATGTTATTACCATTGATACAATATTGACAGCAATCTATCCAGATAATCTGGCTTTCAATTTCCGTGCAACTCCTAGCTTGCTGTATACCTTTGTATACTTAATTTCCAAGCAAGCCAGGATGTTAACTGAATTGCAATGTGCTGAATATTTAATCTGTGTACAGTTCTTGCTGCAGTCAACTTCCCTCTGGAAAGACCATGCAGCTGTAAGTGACTGTGGGTCTGATGATGGTGACATGTTCACCGAAAATGACACTCCCAGCTTTAGACTTCTAGAGGAGATCATAACCATGATCAATGAAATAGATCATGTTGATATGATCATGTCAGTTATGCAAAATGAAAAGACATTTAATCAATGTGTTGTATCTATATGCAGTTTATGCCAATTATTGTTAAGCCAGCAAAAACTAGCAATCCATAATTATCGCTTACTGTACACTCTTGCGTTCAAACCATCTTTCTTTCGTATGCTGTGGCGATCCATAGTTAGTGCTAGTATACCATCAGTATTTGGTACTACCACACCCCTTTTACAAATCATCAATCAAGGCATGACTTTCAGCTCCAGCGATCAAGAAATGTTCCTACCACAAGTAATTGTTTTTTGTGGATTATTGAATCATCTGCTGTCAACATTACATGATTTTGAATTTTATGACCTTAATGGAGATAGCAATGGAGTAAAAATGATGCCATTCAATCTGAATGAACTTGCAACTATTAGTGCAATTTTGAAAGATGTATGCATGGGTTTAATTGAACTTGCGTATCCAGATAAGAAGACCCCTTTTACAAATGATTACATGAATGCCATGAAGAGTGTTGGATCAAAAAGGTTAGAAAGGAATTCTGATAATTTTGGAATTTATCGATGGAATCAGTTGTTCAGAGTGGTTGTCACCCTGTTGAGACAATTATATTCAAGGGATTGCAGAAAAAAATTTTGTCCTGATGGAACTTGGATTGCTAAACAGTTTCCTGTTATCTTTGAAAGAGCTGCTGAAATGTACTTTTCCAAGAGGAGAGGACCGGGATATGAGCCATTTGTAGGTTTGCAAAATTTAACCAGAGAACAACTCGAAGAAGAAGGTCCTCCACCCTCGGCAGTTGAAGCACGACAACTGGCTATTCTTCGTGAATTCCCATTTGCAATACGTTTCCACGACCGTTTTAAAATCTTCCAATCTCTAATATTGAAAGACAAGCAAGAAAACCAAGGAGAATTATTAAACTTCCAAATGGGTCCATTAATTAGAGTTACTATACGCCGGAATTTTATTTATGAAGATGCTTCCAGCTCATTGTCATTTCAAAGTGAACCAAATATTAAAATGCGCATTCTTGTTCAACTAGTGAATGCAGTTGGCTTAGATGAAGTTGGAATCGATGGAGGTGGACTTTTCCGTGAGTTTATGCATGAGCTTCTTAAAACTTGCTTTGATCCAAATCGTGGGTTTTTTAAAACAACCCATGACGGCCTGCTATATCCAAATCCAAATGTGCAGCGTGTGATGCCAGATTTTGCTAGGCATTACTTCTTCATAGGTAGAATGCTAGGCAAGGCTATATATGAAAACATGCTTGTAGAGCTTCCCCTTGCTGCCTTTTTCCTTACCAAAATTCTCTCCCGACATACCACTGATGTTGATATACATCATTTAGCCTCGTTGGATCCTGTTATGTACAGAAATTTATTGTATCTTAAAACATACGATGGGGATGTGTCAGACTTAGGATTAGACTTCACAGTGATGAACAGTGAATTTGGGGAGAACGAAGTTGTGGAGTTGAAACCTAATGGTGCCAATATACCTGTTACTGAGAACAACCGAATTAATTACATACATTTGATGGCAGATTTTAAGCTGAATCGTCAAATCAAAGCTCAGTGTCAGGCATTTAAAGAAGGTCTAGCAAATGTCATCGACATTGAATGGTTGTATATGTTTGATCCAAATGAATTGCAAATTTTAATATCTGGAGCTCAAACACCTATTGATATTGAGGACTTAAAGGCCCATACGACTTATGCGGGTGGATACTCGGCAACACATCCTGTCATCTGTGCCTTTTGGAAAGTTGTTGAAGGTTTTGATGAACAACAAAAAAGGTATTTATTGAAGTTTGTTACCAGTTGCTCACATGCTCCACTTCTGGGATTCAAAGAACTGTCCCCATCATTTTGCATTCAAAATGCAGGCCGCGAAGATCGACTACCTACTGCATCAACATGCATGAACTTGTTAAAGTTACCAGAATTTGAAACGGAAGAACTTTTAAAAATGAAATTGACCTATGCTATAGAGTCAGGAGCTGGGTTTGAACTGAGCTGATTACTATTACAAAGTAAAGCACTCAGTGATATTTTGTATTTTTTTCTTTTGTAATATAGGTGTTATGTTAGATGATATATTATACATAATTGTGAGAAACTTTGTTTCTCATTCCTGGTGTTAAATGTATTTTCTCATAATATAAATGGATTATCAAATTTCTCTGACATTTTTATGTATATACTTGTTTTATGTTGAAATTTTAAAAGTATTTTTAAAATATTTATGTGCAAAATTTTAACTTTTAAACATGCTCCTATTTTTTCATATTAAAAAAAACTTTCATTTTTCTAAAAGCAATTTTCAGCATTAAAACATTACAAAAAATTTCTGTACCTCCTTTTTAATAGTAAGAATGGAATAGGGATAATTATATATATATATATATTTACAATTTTTTTTAACTAATTTGTAATCTTGCCAAGTCTTCTAGATTTTTTTTTACTTAATCCAACTTTTCAGTTTAGGAGGCAAAAAATTCTGCCCTAACTGAAAAGTTATATTAAGAGTTTTAATTTAGATCTATTTGTTAAAAATGCTTAACTTTGTTTTATTATGTTATTTTTTATTTAATTCGTTATATGATTATTGAACAAACAGAAATTAAAATAAGGGAAATATGTTTTTTGACACCCTTTACTGTCAAATAATATTTGTCCACATTGTTTTATCTATGTGTGATTATTTATATATTAAATTGTTCATATTTTTTCCTGGAAGTTTGGTAGATAGAATTACTAAAGGACTGAAAAAATACAAAAATGTAATTTATAATTTAAATGGTTGTTTAATTACTTCAGAATATTTATGATAGATTTTGAATCTAGGAAAAGTGATGTGTATTTATTTGGTATATTTATCTAAATTAATTACAATATTCTATTAATTGTTCAATATACTTTCCTGCTGCATTTATAGTTATATTTTATATTATTGAGAGTCATAATTTTATGATATTGATGTCGTAATTTTATTACTCGGTAAATTCAAGTAGAATGCCAATTTAGTTTTCCAACTTTTTGTACAATGCAAATGTAACATCATATGCTCTTGAAATAAAAGACTGGAACTCAATATATAGATTTTTCTTTTATTATATATATCTTTTTGAAAAAAATGGCCACCACTGCCATAATTTATTTTTTCCTAAACTTTTTGTCCTCACGGACTAGTAAATTCATAATTTAAATCTCGTGGATCACTATTAGGATTTTTTAAATGTTAAATATATTTAAAAATAAGTGTGTTTTAAAGACTTATAAAATGAACCTAGTTAACAAAGTGAAGTTATTAATTTTAATCAAATTATGAAAGCTTTAATTATAGACCAAAATAAATAAAAACTGTAAAAACATTACAATTAAAAAGTGATTTACATATATCAAACTTTTAGCACTATACATTCCTGTGACAGATGTTATTATCTCAACATAAAAAAGTATACACATGGTTAAGATTTAAGAACATGCCTGTCCTTAAAAAGTCGCAAATTTACAAAAAAAACTCGACTAATACATTTTATATGTAACTTAATACGTATCTGTAAGTCTTTAAATGTTTGAACTGATATACATATGCAATGCAGGAGAGTGAAACACTAGAAAAGTGCAAGGTGAGACAAAACAATGCAGCTATAGTTGTGCGAATTATTTTCTGTGGGGTTATTCTATAAAGTGATGTTTGCATAACTTTTCATGTATTATGAAATGGATTCTGTTTCAATGCATCTTGAAAGATAACATAATGAGTAAGTATATTCCACATTTTTGTGGGGACCAACGAAAGTTTCTCATGGACTACTACTTTGATGACTGCTTATCCCTTGGTGAAAATTGGCAATTTTTTTCCGCCAAGCTTGTTTTTGTATGTTTGAAGAAACGAGGGCGCTAAAAGCACGATATACCAACCAGAAATAAATCAACATCGTTAACAAAATGGCGAGAAACTAAGGAACACCCTAAAATTTAGGATACCGAAATAGTTTATTCTTACAGTCTATTGAATTTTCATAGTATTAAAATTTGATTTTATAAAAATATACTTGCAACTAACTATCAGCTAAAGAATCAACAATTAAAGTCTATGAATTGTCAATATCTATGAATAATGCTGAAATCATAATACCTCAATATTTGAAATTTTGATCTCTCTCAGAAAAACGCATTTTCTGGGAAATTATTTTTATTCTGACCTAAACCTTTCTGGCTCATGTAGTAATTTAAAAAAAGAACGATTCTATTAAATGCACGTTATCTGTTTCAGTGATTTTCATATTTGGATTCATAAAGATTAAATTACTTCTGCTTTGAATAAAAATTAAATAATGGATAAATTTTATAGAAGCCGGCAAGGCGATAAAATGTGCCAAACTGGTTTACTGCCTCGCAGTGTTTTGAATTATATGAAGTAACATTTTGGATAAAGTGAATAATAAGGTCAGAGCTCGCCAAGGGTAAAAAATAGCCAAGTGTGATAAAATTTGGTAATTTTTCCCTTTGCCAAATTAATTAACCAAAATCAATTAATTGAAAAATGTAGGTGAGGCGTATCAACATTTCATCTTAATTTAAATTTAAGCCATCTGCAAATTTAATTTTGCATTTAAGTATAAATGTTTGTTAATTTCTAAATATTTTTCTTGTAAATGGGGCGAGGAAATGAAACTGGACGAAATAATGGATCTTTTATGATTGGAATAATATGTTTTGGGAATTTGTAATGTTCACTTTTACCGTTTGTTTAATGGCTAAAACTTACTTTTGTTGTAAATGTGGTAGATAAATGAAACTCATCAGATTTTGATGGTAGATAAATGAAACAGATCAATGAAAACAAAAGAATGGATTTTTTTTTTATCAGATCTTAAGTGACTGAAATAATATCTTCAAGGAATGATATTATTAAGGATTTTATTTCCTCCGTAACAGAAATTTATCCGCCGGTAAATTATTATCCAATTAGAGAAGAAAACTGAAGATAAGAATTTTATTATACTTATTTTTTGCAAGCATTTTTTTAAAGTATTTAAATTTTCAATTATAAACGAAACTACAGACTTATTCTATTTACCGAATTTTTTAATATTATTTTCTGTATTACTTTTCCATTATTCTGCTATTGTATCCATTAAATGAATATTTTTCAAATTTATACGAGATTTCTGTTTTTTAAATTATTAGCTATCGCAAAAATTCTTAAAATTCAGAAATGGCATAAAATGATATTTTTCGCTTAAAGACTTGTATAAGACGGGATGATATTGTATAAAATTGTTAAATGGAATTTGAAAATTTGTTCTTTTATTTTCTAATTACTTTCTTATTATTTTTTTTTTATCTAAAATTATATTCTAAAATCTTTAAACGGAATTTTTTGTTTTATGTTCTAATGACTTGCAGAATTCTATCTGAAATAATAAATCAAATTATTAAACACATCAAAATTATTTTATTGAAAATATATGTAAAAAAATTCATTTACCAATTCTGAAACTTTTCATTTCATTTACTTTTAACTAGATACTATTAAATATAATATTTTTTTATTTTTGCTACTTTTTATTACCTCATATTTTCATCAATTTTAATTCTGAAATATATTTTTAAAAAAATCTTTAATCAATTCTTAAAAAGATTACTGCGTATTTCTTGGCAATTTAAAAATGGCGACCATCTAAGAAATCGGGAAAACCCCGATATGGTTGTTGTTTCAAATTTTCAATTTGTGTTTATTATGAATTTTGAGCAATCAAATAAGATTTAAATTAAAATTAAAGAAATAATTATGTATATAAATAATATTATATTAGAAATCGATTAATACATTTTAATTAAATAAATAATAATTTCAGAAAATAAATAAAATTTTTAAACAATCAAATAAAATTTTAATTAACATTAATGAAATAATTATGAGTATAAAAATATTATATTAATACAAAAAATGCATTAGAATAATGCTTTATTTTATTATATTAGAAATCTATAGATAAATTTGAATTAAATAAATAATAATTTAAAAAAATAAATAAAATTTTTAAGCAATCAATTAAGATTTAAATTAAAACTAAACAAATAATAATGTACACAAATAATACTATATTAATACAAAAATGTATTAATGTAATATTATTTATCTTATTTCATTATTATATTAGATATCTTAAATTTTTATATAATAAATAATAATTTAAGAAAATAACTAAGATTTTTAAACAGTTAAATAAGATGCATTAATATAATATTATTTATTTTTATTATTATATCAGAAATACATATATGAATTTGACAGAACTTATGCATAAAACAACACGTGACACTTACGATCAACAGTAGTGATAGACTTAAATCATATAATCGCTTGGATTAGAGCCCCTTAATTACCCAGGCCGACGCATGAGATTTCCGCTGTCCAAATCTTGGCGACCGTAATGTATCTCTAAGGAGTTTTTTGCTAATTGCCATGAGAAATAAAGGAATTCAAAGCAAATTTTTCAGAATTTTCTGCTACCAAACGTTGAAGATAGACCATAAGATTATTTTGTGAGTCATTAAATAATGAAAACGGCAACGTTTAAGTCATTAATAGTCGCGAAACTATTTTATGATGCTTAAGGTTTGCTATTTTCGCTTTAAAATCGCCCTTTTGGCACAATCTGGGGCGCTTATTTTGATGAAGAAACTTGCGTGTTAAAAAGTAATATCACTATTCTTAAGATAAATAATATTTTTCAATTATACTGGCAAAGAGAGCTTATTTAAAATGTAATTAAGTATAAAATTAACATCTTATTACGTGGTATCTTGTTCAAAGTGTTTATCATTTTATTTATAGCTGAATTACAAAGTTTGTACACTAATTTTTTGTTATGTTTTTAAATTTTGCATTTTTCCACCACCAAATACATTTAATAAAAATAAAATGAAATAAAGGACTCACTAAAATGCAGAACTTTAAAATTTATTTTAGATTATATTACATGTTAAGTATGTATTACTGCCGCCCAACTTGTCAGCGTGTCTGACTGCGGATAGGGAGGTCCTGGGTTCGAATCCCGGTTCGGGCATGGATGTACTTTTTCTCTCTCTATCTATCCTGTCTTTGTCCTTTCCTTGTATGAATGTGGAGTGAATGTTGCCTACCCTATAAACGGGTCCCTATATCATGTGTGTTTTGAAGAAGTCGGACTCCACACCAAAATCTGGTTCAGTTGGAAAAGTGGAGCAGCACACTCCATATTGCCAGTCTGGCTGGCACACGACAACAACAACAGTATGTATTACTCTCAAATTAAATGTTGTAAGGATGTATTACTTACTAGTAGTAAAATAATATATACTTACAATATGTAAGAAATGTTATTTTTTTATTTTTGGTAGAGTTATTGTGTATGTAAAAACTTGTTATATATTGCCTACAGTATAATATAATTTAATAAAAAATAGTTTCTCTACTGTCCTTTTTTATAAGATATGAAGGTATATATTATTTATGTAAGTTATAACATAGGTTTACATATTGTAAGTATGTATTATTGCTTGTCAGCAATTTATTATAGTAAGTATATTATACTAATATACTTACTATAATAAATTGCTTACAATGCTCAAAAAAGTTTTTTTAAATTTCAGATATTGTTTTTTTGTATTAGTAAAACACAATTTAATTAAATATTTAAAAAAATATTAAGAATAGTTTTTGCACATTACAATCCTTTTTAAAACTTATTACGGGAGAAAATATTACTTTAGAAACGTATCAAATGTAAACTAATGTATGTAAGAATGTTGCGTCATACGAAGTTTTATGGCAACCATAGTGTTTGTGACAGGTCGGGAAGTCCATGCGTCAGCTCCCCTTTACAGGAGCCTTATAGCCTGGATGGAGAATACCACGTGACTGTAACGTCATAAAATCGCATTCCTCTAATGATATACTTGATAAGCAGTGATAATGATAGATTTGAATCATTATCACTGCTTGGCAATCAAGCTTAGCGTAGATCTCGATATAAGAATATCGATATCTGCGAAGCTCTGTACAAAGCACGGATCGCGTTCCACAGTTGAGTTTTTAATATTGTTTTTCAATCCAATGGCGGGCATACTTGGGTGACTGAACCCTATGCCACAAGGCCAGAAACTGCTACTCATTTGTCGTTACCCAGCGGGCACCTGTGAACCAAGTCACGGAGGCGAGTAGCGTTACCCGCGCCATACCACCACAAACCCGTTTATAGGGCGGGCCACATTCATACATCAACACAAAAGAAAGAACGGAGAAACACAGAGAAGGAAAGAAACATCCATGCCCGAACCCGGGACCAACAGCTCAGGAGTCAGGAACGCTAACCACTCAGCCAATAGGTCGGCGTTTTTAATATTGTAACACGGAAGAATAAATTTTTCTATTTTTTCAAATTTTATTGGTAGAAATGATTTTATTTTTTGCTTTGTATATGTGTTAATAATTAATAAAAATATTTTTTTCAGCTGTGTTGTCCCGATTTCTCTATTTAATAGTTTTTCACAACTTATCAAATAAACTTAATTAGATTATTTTGCATTGTTACACTTAATGGGACGTATTATTTAAAACTTCTAAAAAATAATATATATAAACACCAAATTATGTTATTGTTGAATGATATTAAAAAGTTCGATTATAAATGTATTATAAAACATTGAAACATATCTGTCACATTCCTCATTCTATAGAATAAGAATTAAAGCAGTTTCATGAATTTCATAAAGTTTAAAAGTTATTGTTAATCATTAAAAGGGGAGTACGTTTTTTACTCTAGCTTTCTGCTTCTATAGTTAAATGACACAATATAAGAGCTAAAGATAGTTCCAGTTTGTTTTATTTACTAATCCAAATAAATCTTCATCTTCTTCTTAAGGTTGAGTTTGTATGTCATTGGCACCTCTGCTTTAATCAGCATTTTGTACCATTAACTCCAAATCCAATGTTTCCTAGTTCCAGTTGCTCGGGTCACCCACTTTATTAATAAAGTCCGATAACCCTTTAATGGAGCCTAGATGTTAACTCTCTAGTATGGATGATGCCTAAAGAAGTTAATCTATGGAGGGCAAGAGCCTCGCATTCGTAAATGATATGCTCTAGGTCGTTTCCTCTTGCGTATGACATTTCCTGCAGAGAGGGTCTTGCTGAAACAGTCCCATTGTATGGAGGTGTTTTCTGAAATAGTAGTGCCCAGTTATGAAGCCTACGATTAAACGTATCTTCTGCCTAGAGCATCTTAGAATTTCAGACGCAATCCTCGCTGATGATCCACAGATCCATACTTTTAGCATGGGTTTGATCAGGAGTGCTGAGCCAAGCTTCATACATCTTCCGTTTTTCCAGTCTAAGAACATTGGTTTTTGCGGTCTTCAAATAGATCCCACAAAAAAGTTCTGCACACATGGTAACAAAAGACGATCCTTGTTTAATCCAAATAAATACTTTTCTAATAAAGAATTAAGGAACAGAATGCGATGCCGTGTGATTCTGATGACGTCATTGATCTTTCCTAGATCTTGAATAAAGCTCCTGTAAAAAGAAGCTAACGCATGGAGTTAAGTGGCTCTTATCTTGAACATCATCCTCCAAAAGCAAGCTCTCAGTAGATAAACCATGTTGACATTGTAATTGTTTCGCTTGGCAATGAGTAGGCAAAATTAAATATTGTAAATCAAAAAGGAATTCTCCCAAATAATTAGAAGTGCAAATAATAAATATTTAAATAAAGTTTATTCAAAATCAAAATATTGTTGACAATTTAACTGAAAAATTAAATCTTCTCCAGAAAAGGCATATTACATTTTTATAGCATTTTCAATTTGCAAAACAATTTAGAAAAAAATTTGGAAATGCTTAAACCTTGAGAAGATATTTTAAATTGCTGTGTTATTAAAACATTTCTCAAGCTTTAAGTTAAATAACTTGAATAACATCAAAATAATTTCAATTTACAAACAAATTAAGTTAACTTTATAGCATAAAACATATAGGGTTATAATGTAAAATTACAGGTAACAATTTTTTAAAGAATTTCACACATTTTTGATATTTGTAACAGAATTTCAGTTGTAGTAAAATTAAGCTATTTTTAAAATAATTAATTTTAACTTGAAAGTAAATAAACTTTTTATTATTTTTTTTTATAAAACAATAAAAACTTACTTCAATCTTAAAGCCAAATAAATAAAATTTTGTAATTTTATAACTTGCTGTAAAATATTTTGTTGCTAAAGATGTTTTTTTAAGTTATAAATTCTTTTGATATAAACCATCAATATTTATTCACGCTTAAAAATTAATCTCAAAATTTATATTTCAATACCATTATGAGTGTATAGTTTTTGAAATGATTAAACTACTTATTAACACCTTTAGGAAATTTTCCAACAAAATAGCAAAAGTTGGTTTACCATAGTTGAGGCTTTTCATCAAAGAAAAAAGTTTGAAAAATATCACGAAATTTTAACGAAGAATAAATTATGCAAACCTTAAAGGTTCAACACAGGATAGTTTTAAAAAACTATCCTGTTGAATAAAATAAACACGGTTCCAGGAAAAGAAAACGAATTAAAAGAAACATATACCTACCAACTTCTAAACTTGCAGCATATAAAATGATGTTCTTTAGTCATGAAGTTCTAATGTAAATATTTTATATTGCTGGTTAACAAGGAATACATTTAATATAGCAAAATTATTTTAAGTTAGTGAGCTGAATAGGATAGGACAAGAAATTAAGCTTCTTTACAAATATTGTAACCAAATTGAAAATGTTGCAAGAAGTTGGGAGAAAAAACAAGTCAAAAATATTTGGAACTGAAAATGGTGTAAAGAAAACTCTCATGTGTAATTTCAATAATAAAACTTACTTCCAACAAGTGGAATCATGCTGTATTTCAAACAAATGAATAAAAATTATATCCTTCGCTAATAATAAATAGTTATTTTTAGTTTCTTCATGCACTTCTTTTGAATTTTAGTACTTGTTTCTCAATATGTTATCATAAATACACTACTGGCCATTAAAATTGCTACACCAAGAAGGAATGCAAATAACAGGACGATATTTATTGGACATCATCATTATAGTGGAAAGAACAAGTGATTAGATTTACAGGAAATTAGGATGTATAGATCTTGAGAAATCAGTACCCAGAGCAGCCACCTCTGGCTGCAATAACAGCATTTATCCGCCTAGGCATGGAATCAAACTGAGATTGTATGGCATGTACGGGGATCTCAGTCCATGCAGCTTCAACACTATGCCACAGTTAATCGACAGATAGTGGATGGTGAGTGATGGCGTGCCAATCGCTCGGCAACCATTGATCACACGTTCTCAATGGCTGACATATCAGGAGAACGTGCTGGCCAGGGAAACAGAAGAACCTGTTCTGTATCAAGGAAGTGCAGAACAGTACGGAGCAACATGCGGTCGTACATTATCTTGTTGAAACAAAGCATTAGGGAGGCCTCGAAAATAGGGCAGAGCTACGGGCCTTAACACATCGGAAATGTAACGGTTGCTGCTCAAAGTGCCGGTAATGTGAACAAGAGGTGATCGAGACGTGTATCCAATGCCACCCCATACCATCACTCCAGCAGATGGGCCAGTATGGCGATGTCCAATGCAAGCTGGCAATGCGCGTTCTCCACGATGCCTCCAAACACGGATGTGGCCATCATGGTCCTGTATACAGACCCGAGAGTCATCTGTATAGATGACGTGATGCCATTCCCGCGTCCAGGTTCGTCGCTGATCACACCATTGAAGGCGCTCCTGTCTGTGACGCAGCGTCAATAGTAGCCGAAGCCATGGTCGTTGTGCAGACAATCCATGCTGCTGCAAACGTTGTCGAACTGTTCGAGCAGAAACTTGTTCCCTTGCAAATGACTCCATTTCTCGACTCAGGGTTCGTGACGTGGCTGTACGATCCCTTGTGACCATGCGGATAAGATGTCTGTCTTCTCTGCTGTTAGTGATAGGGGGTCTCTGAGATCCTGCATGACGTTCCGTATGATTGGCCTGAACCCATCGATTCCATATTCTGCCAACAGTCATGGGGTCTCGATCCGATGCGAGCAGCCATATTGCGGTACGATAAACCGCAATCCTGGTAGGCTATAATCCTTCCTCGATCAAAGTCAGACACGTGCTGATAGACATTTCTTCTTCTTACACGAGGCATTACAACAGCTTTCTTTGCCGAAAACAATATTGAAACGGAAATTAAGTATGAGATAACTGCTGTCAAATCTCTGGTTTTATACACATTGTAGATGTCGCTACTGTCGCCTGCTTTGTATGAATGCGCTGAAAATCTAATCATTTGCATATCACAGCAAGTTCTGTCATGCAAATTTCACGTGTGTGGTGTGCCGCTTTTCCTGGTGTAGCAATTTTAACGACCAGTAGTGCAGGGCTAGGGAAAGAGAAGATCTGGTTCAAATGCTCCCCAAAACTGTCACCGGAAATAGCCGTTGATGACGTAATCAGGCAGCCAAGGAGAATAAGCTGCCTGGAGTTTCTAAGCGAAATACTTATTTTTTATTTTTTAAGTTCATTTTGTTTTTAATCAGAGTGAAAAAAACTAGAAATGCCTCTCAAATATTTAGTAAAACATATTGAAACATATTGTAAATTTGAAATTATTATTTAATAAACCCCAAAAAAGTATTATTAATATTTAAATTAACTTAAAATTGTATAACCAATATAAAAATATATTTACCTATTAGCTTCAGCTTATCTTGATTTTTTGACTATTGACCCATTTTTTGTTTTTCTGTTGAGTTTTATTATGAGATACTATCGCTGCATTTCTATTTAAATACCTAATTCGTATAAATGTTCTCAAGCGACAAAAAAGTTTAATTACATTTCGATTTACAGTAGGAAAAGAAGACTCTGTTTCATTTATTAATGTTGCTATGACATTTTTCCCTTTAGAAAATGTGTCGCCATGAAATTTGCGAAACATTATGTCCATTTGTTTTATAGTTTCCATCCATGCTTTTGTTAAAACAGTAAGTCCCCAAGCAGAAATTAAATTAATCCACTCGGAATAATTGGGCATATCGACTGAATTTCTTGATATAGTTCCAAGTGAATTATCTTTAATTTTATAAGCAATATAACCTGCCACATAAACCATAGCTTCTTTTTCAAATGGAGATATATCACAATTTAGATTGGAAGAGGCAAGTTCATTTTCCCAAGATAAAGGTAAGGGATTAATTAAAAATTCACGATTTAATTCATCATCTGGAGAATCAAAAGAATTGATAATTTCTTCACATTCTTTTACATTAAATGCAGAGTCTAACATTTCACTTGTTAAATAAACGTCTGGTCCATTTTGTAAAGAGTTTACTTTCGGTGACAAATTAGGTAATTTATTTGCGAGCAATTTTTTTTAAGCGAATAATTACTGCTGAAGGAGAAGGATGGTGATTGAATCTCCCGAGACCTCTAATTTGGCTGAAGAGGCTTTCGAGCGCATCTTGAGTAAGTCTACTTGTTAAAATATAAGATACATTTATAGATTTTAAGTCTTCATATAATCCATAAAGAGAATGAATTGAAACAATTATCCCTTTCTGAAAAGGCAAAACCGATTTTTTTCCTAATCACGTAAATTGAAAACTTCTTCCTTAATTGCGTTTAAAGTTTCTTTTTGAGTATCAAAGTATTTTTGCACTCCAAAAGCAGCTTTTAAAGGCTTGTTACTGGGAGGTATTGGTACGAAGCTGTTCATAATATCAAATAAATTATCAATTAATGAAAAAAATGCAGCCGCTTTAGTATTTCCAGTGAAATGTATTATAGCTTTAGCAATAGTTTCCGAAAATAAAGTCTTTGCAGGTGTAAACTTTTGTCTTTCATTTCCTTTAACAGTTAGAAATTGGGGCTTCAGTTTATGGCAAATTTTTATTTCCCCGACATCTTTATTCAATATCTCATATAATATTCTAGAATTTATAATTGTACCGTCACGCAAAACTAAACCACTATCTAAAAAATGGTTCCTCAATAACTTGATATAATGAGGCATATCAGCAAAAACCCATATTTTCCTTGAATCTTTTGAAGGATAAAGAAAAAACGATTTGTCTATAGTTATTTCGAGTTCTTTCCATAAGGTATGACACCCGCCAAGATCCGAAATTATTGCTCGAACTTGAACACCAGTGAATTCGACTTCTTCTATTACAGAAAATTAAAGATTTTTATTCATTTTACAGTCGAAATCAAATATTATTGGCTGTTTCCACGGGAAAATTAATTCACTCAATAAAATAACTTGAACTTTACAAAATGGGCCAATATTTCATCCAATGAAGAGTCGTAACACAATTTCGAATCTATGTACATTTCGTCAATGCTCAAAGAACAAATCTTTTCCATATCGCTCAAAGTTTCGCAATTTATTTTCATCAATAACATTACATCTGTAAGAATTCCAGGCATGCAACTAAATTTGGAACACCATCTTTTCAAAGTACTTGCACTTGGCATATTTAATCCCATTGTATTTCGCCAAAAATTATAAGATTTTGAAGATAATGACCGAATCAAAATACATTTTGAAATAGTCTCAGATGACCATTTAGCTCTTAATTTATTTTCTTCTTCTTACGCTTATAATCATCTTCACGCTTATAAGGGAATGAATTATTTATTCCCATCTTCCCAAGTTTAACGTTCTCCTTTTGAAGTAATTTTATTTTCGTTTTTAATTTTTGTATTTCATTTAAGAGCAATTTTTTATTTGATTTCAATCGTTTAATTATTCTTGTTGTACAAGTTCAATTTCTTTTTTGCTCATTTTTAAGGAATTTCACTGTATTTTCTGCGCATATTATTCTTTTTTTCAATTCTTCCATATTTTTTAAATATTCATTGCATTTAAGGCACTTAATATCAGCATCACATTGATTTTCTGCATCACATAATTTATATGTGGACTCACACACTCAATTCTTTCAATAGCTTCTATTAATCTTCTTCTTTTCGTTTGTCTCTGTTCTCTTGCAGTATTTTGAATTATGTTTAAAGCCGGTAACTTAAGATTAGGCAAAGCCGTCGGTTTTAATAATTTTATTTTTTAAATAAATAAAAATTCATTTTAGTATTATCTCTTAATTTGATCAGTGGTAAAGATTTATGAATTTAGCATCGAAATTAAGGAATCTGTAGAGAAGATAAATTTATCAATTTTTTTACTTCGCAATCTAATGAGAAACAATTTAATGAACATTTTTTCTATTAAAAGTATTTGGTCTTCCTATAGTACATCACTGATGAAGTGCTTGGTGCTAATGCTCCATATTTTAATTATTTTCAGTTGAAATGAATAAGGAAACTTATTTTTTATACAAGAGAAGATTATATCTCTCCTTGATTACCTTTACAACAAAAAGTATAAAAAAATTTTGATTTTCTCAAAAATTTCATGTTCACAAAGTAGTACATGGATATTTATCCCCACAAATGATTTCTCATTTTGCACAAGCAGGCACTTTCTTTAAAAGTAATGATCAATTGAGATCATAGGTTCCCAAAGTGGTCCAGGTGGACACCCAAGGGTCCATAGGAGACCACACGGGGGTCCACGTAGACCTGAAAAGAAAACAGGGGCTCACAAGTTGTAAATGGGGGTCCACGAAAAACTTTCTGGTTTTCATAATAAAGAACAAAAATTTTGGCTTGGATTTACCTGTCAACGTAGGCAGATAGCATTACTTACTAAGTAGGTACACGAAAATATAAGACACTCAGTTCAAACTCAGAATTAAATAGAACACTAGATAATAGTAAAAGTGTACACCACATGTCGAGAATTGCAAAGTGCCGCCCGTGTGTCCTCTCGTCCGGGATGCTTGTTTAGACCTGCAAAGGGATGAAATGCGACTTGCACTGTGCTTGCAATCTACATTAGTATAAATACGGATGCCAAGAATAAAACGTATGACTATTTTTTATTGATTTAAATTTCAGAGTTCTTTGTTGATTTTTTGACAATTGTTGGTAATAATAAATGTTTATAATTTTGTAGAACCACAAGTATTATTTTAATAAATAGGACACAAGAAAATGTGCTACTTTTTTTCTTCTTAACCTAATTTAGGGTGATATATTTTAGGAGTTTTGGGAATACAGTAGAAATGTAGCAGCAGGGGGTCTACCCAAAATAGTAAAACTTTGAAAGTGGTCCACGAGAAAAAAAAGTTTGGGAACTAATGACTTAGATTAAGAAATCTCTGCTTCTAATACTTGTTTATATCATGCATGCATAATTGTCTTTAAAGTAGACTAATTTGTAGTTTATTTTACAAATAATTGCAACCTTAACAATACAATATTACATTGAGCAACCAATTCTATTCATTTTAAGAGAACACGACCATTTTTTTAAAACAACAATTTAAAGTAATGACTTAAAAATGAAAATTATGATATCAATTACATAGATTAAAATAAAATAACTTAGGTTTAGACCAAATTTATTATTTACTGAAAACTCCAAAACGAAATTTTGGAGCACTTATTTATAATGAGTCATTAATTTCAAAAGTATTTAAGAAATGAATATCATTTTTTAAATTTTTGAGGCGAGTGTTTATTTATTGCTAACAAACAAAAGATAATTCTTGTTAAATATGAACAGGAAGTGATATTTATAAATGAAAAAATTATACAAGGAACCAGTAGGCTCAGAGTTTTTGAAACCCAATCAGATATTAAATATTTAAAATTCATAAAAATTTAAACTTAATGAATTAAAGTTTTTTAGTAAAAATTTATTTCCTAAATTGTATAATCGAATACATTAATGAATAATTTTAATAATGATAAATGTACATTTCTTACAATTAATCTTTTTCCATTTATTTTTTCATAACTTTGTACTGAAATGTTTAAAAAGCATGTTATTTTATATGAAAAGAATGCAAAAGTATATAATCTAAAATATAGGCAGATCTTTAAATAAATCGTTTAAACTGTTATGAAAATATTCTCTTTCAATATTTTATGAAATATTCTTAATTCTACAGATTCAAATATGATTATGAAAATTAAAATGTGTCTAAATAAAATTTTGAATCCAAACTTTGAATGTACTTATCATTATTTTCTCAAGACAAATCCACATTAAATCCCTGTATATAGCCCAAAGTAAGTATATATTTTAGTACACTGTCAATGCAATGTGTTATAAACTCAGTAATAGTCCAAAATATATACCTAGTATTAATTTAATAAAAATTTCTTTTACAATTTTTTGTTAAAAATGTTTTAAATTTATAAGAAATATCCCAATTGAGAAGCATCAAAATTGTTACTAAAGTTAGTGATATTTCTTAGTTATGGGATGTCCCATGTGGTTTTGTTTCAAATTCCCATATGTACTGGCACCTTACTTTAGTCTATTAATCTTTTTGTGCTTATAGATCATAAAAGATATATATATATATATATATATATATATATATATATATATATATATATATATATATATATATATAGTTATTAAACAAATTATGTATTTAAGAACATTTTTAAATTTCCTTTATTTCAAATAATTATCTTCAAAATAGATTAATGTGGTGAAAGCAATCTGTGAAAATATACAACTGAAAAAAAATAAACATTTATAGTATTTTAGGAACAATCTAATTAGAAAGATACATACTGTTTTAATTCTCTCCACTTAAAATTAATATGCTTATTAATAAAAAAATTAAAATGAAAAATAATTTAAATTAAAACAGTTATTTAACATAAAAAAGTTTGTCACATCTGAACAAATAAAATTTGTGAAAAATTCTTGCTTCTGAAGTCCTGGCATTTGTTAATTAAAATAAAAAGCATAAAATGTCAAAAAAAAATAATAATTTGGAATTTCAATAAAAAATCATATTTTGAAAAAGTTATAGGTATATTGACCAAGAATTTCTTCTAATACTTTGTTAAACTTTAATATTTTGTTCAATTTTAAAGGTGAAAGTTTTATTTCGATTTTATAACTTTAAATTTAAATGTTAATACCTATTTCTTTATTAAGAACATGCATATTAAAAAAGAACAATTACATTTAAATTAAAAGTATCAATTTAAACTTTCATTTCATCATCATTTAAAAATAAAAATGGTATATTTGGAAATCATTTTCCATAGTTTTTTTATTAATCATATTCAATAAATAAATAATAAATTGAATTTATTACACTTGAAATAAAACAATTTATATCTTTAAATTTGTAAATTTAACAACAATACAAAATCAAATTTTAAATTCTTACATTAATTCAGAAAGGTTGTTTTACTATTACGAATCGGATCATCAGTTTAAGAAATACTGTGATAACTAGATTCTTTATTATACAGATTCAAGACCAATATGTTTATATAGTTCAAAAAACATTGTCTAAGGTTTCTTAGCCTATAACAATAATCCATTTAGGCACAATGTATTTAGTACCTACCTTATTATGGTATCATTTAAATACTGAAAATGTTAGTAATCATAGAAATTTTCCAATATGCAAATATCCCAGATACCAAAGTTGAAACATAGTTGTTAAATGTGGTTTTCCAAAAGTTTTATGGAAAGGGAAGTCTGAATTCCCATTGCACTACACTTTCAGTAATAAATGAATAACATTTCAGTAATAAAAGAATACATTAAGCCACTGAGGCCTTGTTGATTTGTATGTTTCTTCTATATTAATCAGAAAGTAGTGAATTCAAATCTTGATTAAATCAAAAAATCCATGGTGTTTACAAATGGCAGTTGGAGCATGTTAAATATAATGTGGTTGCAATATCCTCAATGTAAAATGATATTTCTGCTTTGTCCCTAAATTATGAGGACCCAATCATTTTAGGGGTCACAATGACATACACACTGGGTGCCCTTTCACACCCACTATATAATGTGCCATCACTTCTACTCCTTGTGCTAAATGGTAGAAATCCTAACAATAGCAGAGCATTATATAAAAGAAAATCACTACACTGAGGCAATGAAAAAATAAAATAATGTAATCTAAGAAAACAAAAAGGAATCTTTTTCTTTTGTATCTATGTTTAAAAGAGTAGATGTCCCTTATAAACTCTATAAGTATACCTATCTTATGTCTGTATATATGAAAATGTTTCAAGTAGTTTAAATGACAACTAGTTAAAACTTAGAATAACTCTCATGATTAGATTTCTAATAAAATGTAAAGTTTTAAACAATTCATTTCGAAGGTAATATTTAGGAGAGAGAAAATATCATTAGTATTTTTTTACATATAGTTATAAATTATCATATTCTTTACGTAACATATTAAATGTCTTGAAACTGCATTATATTGCCAGGACTTATAATGATAGAATAATATGCATAACATTATATATGTTTATTCTAAATGTGATATGTGTTCTAAATGCCCATGTATAAAGAAGAGAGAGAATCCTTTATAATAGAACAAAATAAAAATATATATGTAAAAACTTTGTCTATGTAATTATATAACTTATTAACTAATAATTAATTAGGAGTTTTAAGAGATTAACTTAAATAATATTATAAAATATAAGTGTAATTTCACCTTTTCGGTGCTTTGGTTAAATTAAAGATGCACTCTACTGACTTAAATTTGCATAGAGAGTTTATCATAAGTAACAACAATATAAATTCATTTTTAAAATATTTAGGGTGATACTTTGCTCTTCAGCATTTAATTTTATGACAACAAAAATATAAAAAAGTATATAACATGGAGAAATTTAAAATATATAAATCATTCTTTTTGGTATCTTGGTATTTAAAATGCTTTAATTTCATGCATATAAAACTGAAAAAAATCATTTTTTAAATGAAATTTCATACAACAATCTTTTATTAATTGTGAAAAAATTAGTGTTTCAGAATGCCTATTTTAAAAATTAAAAAAAAAAAAAAACTGATGCCTTGTCATTTTTTGAACACACACAAGGGATCAAATTTGAAGTGGACTTGTCCGGTGTCTGCATGAGGATGTTTTCACTGCAAGATTTCAAATAAGATCAAAGAACAACGTCCACACGTCTAAAAAATGATACCGACAGATGCAGTGTGCAACAAATATCTCTTGCATCTAGGATCGAACCTGGAACATTCCACACTGAAGAGTGTGGTCTTATCACAAAGGTACATTATCTCAAAAGAAAGAGGAATTTCTATAAGCCCATCGTATAGAGTGGGTGCTTGGAAAACTATCTGCATTTCTAATGTGGATGTCATCAGAAGTACTGCTGCTCGAGTTTACTCAAAAAGCTTCAAGCTTAGCCAAGCTATTGGCGAATCTTATAACAGCTACACTGGAGAAGTTGCAGCTGTTTTTTTGGCTCTTGAGGAAATGAGTAAAGGTAGTGAGAGCAACATTGTATTTTTTATTGACTCTCAGGTCACCATCAAATCTCACACACCAGTTATGCCTTGAAATATCAGTCTGTTTTCCTCTGTCAGATGGCTATTAATTCCCTTCTAGAGGAGGGACATCAAATTGTGCTGCAGTTGATACCCAGCCACTGAGGTATGACTTGGCTAACAAATTGGCCAAGGCTGGTTTGAAGTTATGACAACCTTGTCCAGCTTTGGAATACCATACTATTAAAAATCTTGTCAAGACTAATATAGCTTCCTTTTGTAAAAAATATGTGTAACAATTCCACAAAAGGAAAGACTTGGGCATCTTTATCCTGTCCCGTGCAACTTCCATAGGGAAATGGGCATTGCAAATTTCTGTTTTAGGACAGGGCATGACTATCTTCAGGCACATCTCCACCGTTTCAGTTTAACTGACTCTGACTTGTCCCTTGTGTGGACTTGGAGAAATGACTGGACCTTTACTTTTCCCCTGGACTTAATGATGTCACAGTTAGAAATTCTGCAGAAGATGACTTTTCTTTTTATTTTAGAGTGTATTGGGCTGCTTGACATTGACTAATGGTTTAAAAACAAAGGTTGGGCATAGGATAAAAAGAATTAATTTATCTGAGTTTTTTCACAGTCAAAAGTTCACAGAGTATGTGGTTCAGTATTTATTTTATTTTCACAAGAAATTATATATTAACATAGCAATAAAAAGAAGCATACAGAAAATTTTATTAAAAAAAACTAAACATTTCAGATTTAAGGCTATTTAATAAATAGTTCTTTTTACTTAATTTAAATTGCCTAAATAACACTATTTTAATTAAATTTCTAATTAATATATATAATCTTTTCATTACCTTGCACTAATAATCTTACAAAATATAAATGCAATTGAACTACTGTGATTTTTTAGATTAATGTTAAATTATAATTATTATGTAAAAGCCATAAATTTATATAATTAAATATGCACATATAAAAAAGAACTAAACCAATTTTAGTAATTTAATGCTTCTTGCATCATTTCTTTTTTTTATTGAATGAGAAATCTTATTTTAAACTATACACTTTTATATTTGCATGATCTAGTCATATGAAATATGTTCAAGTACTACTACTAAAAACTTTTGCATTGTAAGTCTATAGTTTCTAATATTATATTTAATAAGGAAATTTGTGAAATTTTGCAGAAAGTCTACATAGTTTAAAATTAAAAGAAATCTTGGCACAAAATCAGTGAAAATAGATGATAATAATCATGATATTCCATAAGAAAAAATGCAGTGGAAATAAATAAAAACAAACTATTTTACATAAATATTTTACTATACATACGTTTTAAATCTTACTAAGAAATACACACATCAAAATTAAAGAATTAAGAAACCAAATTATTTACATAAATCATATTGTTCAACAATAATATAATAGAAAATATTTGTTATAATGAAATTTGCTCATTTCTTCAGTATTAATTATAGAGGAACTTAAATTTAACTTGTAAATAAAAGGAAACTTAGGAGCCCAAACCAAATAATTTTGAAGATCTAATGATAAGTAATTTACAAAATGTCAATAATACAAAATTCATTGTAAGTGTAGTAAATGAATTTTTATTAATAATTAATTGCATAAAATAATAAGAAAAATACAATTACAAACATCAATCTTGTTAACACTACGGAAATAAAGTGAGTGTGAAGGAATTCAATTAACTTTAAGTCTTGTGTGCAGTCAAGAGATTTTATTCACTCCAATGTGATTGGTACCTTTCGCTCTCGAGTTTCGGGTTTTTCGATTTTCCTAGGCGCTTGAATTCTCAGAACTCCATCACTGGTCAGAGATGATTTAACATCCTCAGCCTCAACTCCATCCGGTAGTATATATTTTCTCGTGAATTCCCGAGCGATATACCCGTGGGGATCGGGTTTCTCCTCGTGTTTCGCGTGCACCACAATGAAATTATCTACGATTTTCACAGACAGTTCTTCCGGTTCGAATTGTGCTACATCCAGCGAGACTTCGAACTTATCTTCGTTGCTTTTTACCTCTGATTGTCCTGAAGCATCATAGCATTGCTGTGTTCTAGGACGTAGCATGTAACCACGATGCATGGAAGGAGGTTGTAGATCATCATCATAAAGGCCAACACCAAAATTTTGATCCATCAACCGGGCTGGGAAATCATATTTATCCCAATAATTACCACCATTTAGAGCAGAGAGAATGCTTGGATAATATGCCATTTTAAATATCGGTTTGTTGAAAATGGAAGATATTTCAATTAGCTCGCCACTGAAATAATCAATTCAAACGCGGCAGACAAACTTCCCTTGTTTTCGGAAAATAAAACCACAACTGATTTAGTGTTGCCACTTATATTAGCATCACAATCCCAAAATCTTATAAATCTGCATTATCAAGAGCTGCCACAATATTCATTTGATCTGTGATTATATTGATCTTAAAAAATCTAATTGTAAAAGAATGATATTTTTTGATTCAATGAGATGAAAGTTAAAAATCTTATAACAATCTTTATTAGCAATATTTTATAATGTGAAGGAGCCAAAGCATAATGGTGTGGGATAAACTTTTATATTTCTCAGCCAATGGTTATAAATTCAAATCAGAGGAAAAGGTATCAATACTGATAGTAAAAGGAAATGTTCAATAATTTTGTTCAGAATTATTATAATAGCGAGAGAGTTTACGGGAAGTCGTGTTTTCCTTAAAAACGGGTGTGGCTCATGACGTTTCTAAAGTAGGACGGGTATAAGCAAGACCACTAGATACCAGGGCTACGGAAAACATAAGGGCTGGCTCTTCGCTTTGATGTATCGCATGCCGCCTCGTCACCGGAGAGGGGAAGAGCGTGACGTCACTGGGCATCGACTGGCTGGCATTCTCTATGCTAGCTTGTGTCTGATCGCAGCTTTCTCATTCATTTTCACTTGTTTAATGTTAATGTTTTCATTTAAAACAAGACTATTTTTTAAGAAGGAAAACATGACATCGTGTGCTGTTGCCACGTGTTCAAATACGTATCAAAATACAAAAGGAAAACACATAATATTTCATCGATTTCCAAAAGAAAATCAAATGCTTTCGAAGTAATGGGTGCAAAGATGTCGAAGAAGTGACAAAATCAACATCAAGAATGCTAGAATGTGCAGTGAGCATTTTGTTTTGAATGAATGTATGGACGACATGCAAAATCGACTACTTGGTTTGCCAGAGAGAAAAATATTAAAACCGACGGCTCTGCCTATAATTTTATTAAATATTATATATATATATATATATATATATATATATATATATATATATATATATATATATATATATATATATATATATATATATATACCCAAACAACACAATTTCATCCAGTAGACGTCGATATGACATCCTCAACGGGATGTACTCTAATCCAGTAGACGTCTCTTTTTGGTCCAGTTTAGATCCATGGCACGTCAAATATCCAGCTATTTTACGTCCACTATACGTCTACGAGACGTTGCCAGTGGATGGCTCATGGACGAAATTTGGATGTATTCATACGCACTGCTCTATACTAGGTAGTTTTATGGATGTATTCTAGATGTGCGTAGATTTTGAAATAATCCCTCATCTATCTTAGTGGCTCATATATTTTTGTCCACTAGACAAAGAGAAGATTATTTTTAATTAGCTTGTTACTTATGAAATTGCTTTAGCATCACATTTTTCTTAATTTTCAGTCAAATATCCTAGATTTTTGACAGATTTACTGTTCAAGTTTAGTTAATGTAATACAAGTCTCACTATTGATAAATTAGTATTATTTTTATGCTCATTATTTTATAGTTAACCTTTCGAAAATTTAGTTTCTTATTGTTTAAAATAAAACTATTTTTTTTTCTTTGGAAAAGTTAAAAATTACTTCTAAGAAGTTTCCAGTGTATGCATAAATTAATGAATTACTATTATACTAGAGAGTAATAAAATAGTCAAGGATATTTTTATTTGTAGAGTAATTTTTTTTATTTTAATGTCAGACAAATTATTGTTCATACTTTATTTTTTTAATTAATTTTGTAGTAAGAGAAACTTATAAGAATTATTTCTCAGCCAAATATTTTAACTAATTAGATATTATTTCAACAATGTCTTTTTTTGTAAAAGATAAAAGAGAAACTTTTATTTAATTAAAGTTTTCCACTCAATTGAATATTCCAAATTATTATGACAAAAATTCTGAAAATTACTTATTTCATTGTTTAAAAGTTGAATTATTTTCCTTTGTAAATATTAAAATTTGTTTAAGAAAACATTCTAGCAAGAGTGTAAATCTTAATTAATTCAAGAAAAATATAACAAACTAATAGAATTTATTTTTAATACACACAATTTTTATTCTGATTATTTACATTATACATAAATATTAATTAACTGAAATGTTTAATTCTTTCATTGATAAATTCTATTTCACCATCTGTTGTCTTTGAATACTGTGGAGTTCACCACACAGCATCTGAAAATAAAGTACATTTAAAATAATTAGCAGTAACAATTAACATTTTCAGATGAATAACCTCAGACAAAATAGTAAAAATCCAGAAGACAATTTTCATCAATACTTAATTTATTTCTTATCAATCTGATTAATACATTAAACTGATTGGATGTAAATCTCAATATTAAAAAACAGCGTAAATTAATCAGAAAAATATTAAAAATTTCCTTCACTAATTTAAGACATTAAGTAACTATATAAAAACATAGTTAGAAATATTTTTATTTTAATTCAGTAAATGTTTTAAATATATATTTAGTAATTCAATTTCTGAGAAATATCAGCTTTGTAAATATGGTAACCTTTGTGTTTGATTAAATAATTAAAATTACAAAATATTTAAAGTATGCTACAAATACCTTCAAATTATCAGATAGAATTGAACATTACTTTTATAATGAAAACTTTGCTTACGTAATCAAACAGAGAATTGAATTTATATATTAGCACTTACATAAATGCATAAATATATTAGCGCTTACATAAAAAAATTTTTATGAGAAAAGTGTATTTTTTCATCATTTCTACCAAAGAAAACTTTCAATGACATGCTTATTCAAACATTGCACTTACCTAAAAGTAACTGCTTCATATTCAGTCCATTAAAGGATTTCTTATCCCTAGAACCAAAATAACTGAACTCAGCTGCAAGTTTCTAGGCCATCAATTTTTTTAATGATGCTTATGGTGCTATTCCTGGAAGAAGTTCCCCCAGACAAGCTTAAAAAGTGGCACTGAAACAATACAAAAAAAATATAAATATTTTATAATTAAAAACATTTTATAATTTAAATTTGAAATTACTGTATTAATTTTGGCAACATCCACACATTATGTAGTCATAATAATAATTATTATTTACAGCATAAAATTCACATAAGTTTTAGAAAAATAAATCTAATATATATTCCTATACATTTAATAAAGCATATATATAAAAAATAATTATTTAAACAATACAAAATCAAATCAACTATAATATAGTAACAGCGCAATACAACACAATTTTTTCCAATAGGCGTCGATATGACATCAGGTGGATGTACTCTAATCCAGTAGACGCCTCATTTTGGTCCAGTTTAGATACATGGCACGTCAAATATCATAATACCAATTTTAGAAATGTTTATCTTTTTCATTACTATATGCTAAACCTAAGGGACTAATTTCTGGAAAAAATATACTATTTAATATTTTACCTTTTGGAATTGATTAAATAACTGAAATTACAAAATGTTTAAAATTTGTAATGAATCTTCAAATTAGCAAAACAAGAGTTAGATTAATAGGTAAAATTTAACATTACCATTAAAAGAACAGAACTTAAATAATAAAATATAAAATTGAATTTACATATTAGTCCTAAATATAAACAGAAATGTTGTTTACTAAGGAATATATTAAATGTTTTGATTAAACATTTTTACAACAGTAAACTCTTAATAAAATTTAATACATGATATATTTATTTACAAATTGCACTCAGTAGAAACAAATTGCCATGTTTTTATCTTTTAAAGGATTTATTTTCTTTTGCTCTACATTAGTTCCAAATAAGCATAAATAATATAGAAAAATTAAATTTAAAATAAGCAAATGAAAAATTAAATTTAATCTTATCCTCAGGTATATAAATTTGTTATTCTCATTTAACTGAAAAGGAAAACAAAATTTAGAATTTATAAATGATGTACATTTTATCTCTTAAAAATACAATTAAACTTTATTAACCAAAATAATTAAGGCATAGCACAATAAAAAAATTTAAAATCTTAAATATAAAAAGCTAACAATTTATTCAATTTATTTGAAACTAGGTTCAGCCCATCATAAGCAATTTTTCATGCAAAGCAGAGCAGAATATAAAACACTATAGTAAAAATGAATTTCCAATCAATATTCAATAAATAAATGATGTTTACTGTGATCAAATGTGTACATCTTTTTTAATAACATTCAAATTAGATTAATAAAGAAGACATATTTAATAGAACTAAAAATCAGGTTATTGTGTGAAACGTAGATGCCATTCAGCTTATTTTTGCCAGTAAAGTCTTTGAAGTCCGTAGAAAAGTGAACTACTACAAAATAATTTTAAAGGAATACAATTAAAAATAGAAGAATATTGATATTTCTGTTTAAATCTAAATTAGAGAATCATTTATTAAATCAAATTAATCAACAGAATTTGAATGGAAGTACACATATAATATTCATTCCAGAAACTGTTCGTTGTTCTGTTTACGTAATCATTTTGCTTTTTAATTTCACAGAGAGCATGCTTCTTAACTTCCTTTCAGGGTATACACATGCAAGCAAATGGTTTGAATTTCAGTTAGTTACTCATTTCATTTTTTTTTTTTACAATAAACTAAATTCTTCTTATACAAAAAGGTTTTAACTATATTGACTTAAAAATAACTTTAGTGAAAATGAAATCAATGAATTAAGAGTTTCATTTGCTATTATAATTTATGAATTTTTTCCTGAAAATGAGCATTCTTATATTAATTTACTTAGATATTTAAAGTGCGATTAAAAAAATAATTTATTTTGAAGATATTATGATCAGATAGTTTTTGTAAGAGTATTAAACAAAATAATACAAAATAAGAAAATAAGAAATATCCAGCATCACAAGCATTATGGAAGTAGGAAATTTTGCTACCAAATTAAGTGTACAGAAAATATTATAGAAAATAACAGTCACAGATCACACACAGTCACATTCTAAATGCTTAATCACTGAAGATGTAAACATTTCATACTAAATGATTTTACATAATCTTTTTTTGTTTACATAATAATTTTACATCATTTTTTCCTCAAAATAAAAAAAAAATGCTTACTTAGAACCTTTAGTAGACAAGAGAAGTTCTCCAGAAAAGTAAGAATTCCAAATCTGGTATGGGAAATAAACATCTTCCATTTAACTACAAAATACAAAAATTAATTTTGAAGTATACATTTTAATAGCTTTTCATTTGAAATATTAGTCCAGCATACATTAAAATAATTGGGTAATATAATTTTTTCTAGCTAAGTAGCAAAATCTTGAATTATTGATTTAAAATTTGATATTCAATAAAAAAAACACTCAGATTTTTAATTCAACAGTAAAAAGTATTTTAATCTAACATTAAATCTTTGAATCAAATCCTAATATTGATTAATTTTTATCTTGTTGAAATCAAGATAAATACATAAGTCATTGTATGACAAAATAATAATAAATTTAAGTAATTTTGGAGAGAAAAAATGGTTTTTACTAAAGAAAATTACTTTGTGGTATTTTCATCCAGCAATTTTCATCCTAATCGCAATGTTTGCAATTTTAGCCTAAAAATAATTTTAAAATTTAATGACATAAAAAAATTATTACATTCTGCTATCAAGCACAATTTATAAATGAAAGCAATATTTACCTTTTAACGTTAATTTAAAATAGTTACAAATGTAATTTTTTTAAAGTAAAAAAACACTTAAAACATGGTTTTCTACACTTAGATAACACTACTCAGTTTTTAAACCTTATTTCTATTATGACTTCTTTGGAATAAAAATAAGTTATTTAAAAAGAAAAGCAATTACTTTTTAACTTACTTCGTTAAACACTTCTTAACGTAGCAATAAACGACTGTAGACTGTGAGGCAAACGATAATTTAAAATTATGGAAGCAATAAACATAAATAATTACAATTGCAGTTAATTACCTACTTTTAATACATGTCACGATAACATCCTTTATGAACGTCTTAAATACGTCCACCATGCACGTCCAAATTACATCTATCATGGACATATAAATTGCGTCTATTACAGATCCAAATGCTAATAATCCAAAACTCATCCATCGTGGATGTCAATCCGACGTTCATATATAGTCGATAGAAGACCATCCAGTTCACATCTAACCATGGACGTCTTTATGACATCCAAAAGGTATCCAGGACGTCTTTTGGACTCTATGGATCTTTAAAAGACGTCCAATAGACGTATGAGGTTGTATGGGTATATAAATTATGTGATACAGAAAATAAATGTGATTGTGACATTAAATGCCTTAAATGCAATGAATATTTAAAAAAAATGTATAGAAGAATTGAAAAAAAGAATATTATGTGCAGAAAATGCAGTGAAATTCCTTAAAAATGAGCAAAAATGAAATCGCACTTCTACAACAAGAATAATTAAACGATTGAAATCAAATAAAAAATTGCTTTTAAATGAAATACAAAAATTAAAAACGAAAATAAAATTACTTCAAAAGGAGAACGTTAAACTTAGGAAGATGGGGATAAATAATTTTTCCCTTATAAGTGTGAAGATGAAGAAAATAAATTAAGAACTAAATGGTCATCTGATACTATTTCAAAATGTATTTTGATTCGGTCATTATCTTCAAAATCTTACGATTTTTGGCGAAATACAATGGGATTAAATATGCCAAGTGCAAGTATTTTGAAATGTTTGTGTTCCAAGTTTAGTTGCATGCCTGGAATTCTTACAGATGTAATGTTATTGATGAAAAAATTGTGAAACTTTGAGCAATATGGAAAAGATTTGTTCTTTGAGCCTTGACGAAATGCACATAGATTCGAAACTGTGTTACGACTCTTCATTGGATGAAATATTTGGCCCATTTTGTAAAGTTCAAGTTATAATATTCAGATGATTAATTTTCCCGTGGAAACAGCCAATATGTTTTGATTTCGACCGTAAAAAGAATAAAAAACTTTTATTTTCTGTAATAGAAGAAGTCGAATTCACTGATGTTCATGTTCGAGCAATAATTTCGGATCTTGGCGGGTGTCATACCTTATGATGGAAAGAACTCGAAATAACTATAGACAAATCGTTTTTTCCTTAGCCTTCAAAAGAGTCAAGGAAGATATGGGTGTTCGCTGATATGCCTCATATCAGTTATTGAGGAACCATTTTTAGATAGTGGTTTAGTTTTGCGTGACGGTACAATTATAAATTCTAGATATATTGAATAAAGATGTCGGGGAAATAAAAATTTGCCATAAACTGAAACCTCAATTTCTAACTGTTAAAGGAAATGAAGGACAAAAGGTTACACCTGCAAAGACTTTATTTTCGGAAACTACCACTAAAGCTATAATACATTTCACTGGAAATACTAAAACGGCTGCATTTTATTCAATAATCGATAATTTATTTAATATTATGAACAGCTCCATACCAATACTTCCCAGTAACAAGCCTTTAAAAGCTGCTTTTGGAGTGTAAAAATACTTTGATACTCAAAAAGAAACTTTAAACTCAATCAAGGAGGAAGTTTCCAATTTACGTGTATTGGATAACATTTATACGAATTAGGTATTTAAATTGAAATGCAGCGATAGTATCTCATGATAAAGCTTCAATAAAATAAACAAGAAATGGGTCAATAGTCAAAAAATCAAGATAAATTAAAATTTATAGGTAAATATATTTTTATATTGGTTATACAAAGTTAATTTCAAAATTAATAATAATTTTTTTGGATTTATTAAATAATAATTCCAAATTTACTAAATATTTGAGTGGCATTTGTAGTTTTTTTCACTCTGATTAAAAACAAAATGAATTTAAAAATAAAAAATAAGTATTTTAAAATAAAAATAAGCTTAGAAACTCCAGGCAGCTTATTCTCCTTCGATGCCTGACTACGTCATCAACGACTATTTCCAGTAACAGTTTTGGGAAGTATTTGAGCTAGCCCTTCGCTTTCCCTAGCCCTGACTAGATACAATATCTGCGCTCTGATTTCGTGACGTCACAGTAGTTGTTAAGGGAAATAACGAAACTAGTTTAAAACAGCAGATAGATTGAGCGATTGTAAAGTGAAATTTGTGAAATATATTTAGTTTTTAACTCTGAGAACTATATTTATTAAGAATTCTTCAAATACCATGTCTAAATTTTGTTTTATGTATTAGATTTTCATTAAAACAAATATGCGATTTATTGATAAAAGTATATACATACAACTTTAAGTTTCCTTACATAAACTTTTCATTTCAATACTACTCTCATTGGCTTATATTATGCCATTTAATTATAATATGTGCAACAAAATAGAGTAAAAAATGCACCCTTTTAATGATTTATTATAACTTTTACACATCAAAAAATTCATGAAATTATTTTAATTCTTGTTTTAAAGATTGAAAAATGCAACATATATAGTTGTTTCAATAATTTTTATTATACATTTATATTTAACTTTTCAATAAAAGTTATTCAATAAGGAAAATTATAATTTTAGTATTTATATAATATATACTTAGAAGTTCTAAATAATACACGCACTAGAGTGTAATAATGAAATATAATGTTAAGTTCATTTGATAAGAGTTGTGATAAACCCTGAAATTGAAAAATAAAGACAACACAGGTGAACAAATTATTCTATTAATGTATACACAATAAAAAATAAATTAATAATCTTTAACACTTTTTTTCAAATTTTATTAAGACTTTGGAAGATTATTTAATAACATGCTCATAATTGATAAATATCAATAATTTCAATTAAAAAATAATAAATCTTTTTGTTCTGGTATATGAAGCAAAATAAACATTATAATAACTGTAATACTCATTACACATGAGCAACAATATAAATTTTAAAAATGTATAATAAACTACATATTTTTGTTCTGTCTGATAATTTATTAAGAAACTGAAATATAATAATTAAATTGAAAGTTTTAACTAACACTAGAAAAATCTTCCTTGATATTTAAAGCAGTATATTCAATAATATTGATATGAAATAATTCATATATTAATTATAACATTATAAGGTCCTTTGAATTTGCGCTTTGGTTCAAGAAAAATGAAATTGCTAGAACTAATCAGAAAATGATTCAAAAATTACCAGTGATATATAGATAATGAAAGGTTTTTTAAATATGCTCTTAATCAAATTTTAAAATTAGCATATCATCATATAGTTGGGCTATATTAAATTATAAATAATATATAAAGTTAGCATATAAATACAAACATTGCTTTTCTAAGATTTTAACACCGATGCAGAGGATTGAATACATATATTCAGACAGTCATTAACCTGCAATTAATTTGAACATGTTAGAGGAATACGCGAATATACATTTTCTTAAAAAATAATTATCGTCAAATCTTTAGTTCAAAAAAAAAAAATCTTAAAAACTCATTAGAAAATGGATAGGAAAAAATCAATTAAAATCACAAGTGACATAGCACAAATGTTTTTTTAACAGGTATAATTTCATTTAATTTTAAATACAAGTGAGCACTTTATAAACAAACATTGCCTTGCTAGGATTTTAACCCCAAAGTAGAAGGCAAACATACACACCAAAAAAATCTTTTTTTTCATGGTATTTCGGAAAACAATAAGATCTATAAGGATTTCATACACACAATCATTATCTTCTATTAATTTGAACATGAAGAGAAATATGAATATAAGTTTTCTTTACAAAATATTAAATAAATGTAATGTTAATTAATTTCAATGATGCTCTAATTAAAACTTTATTACTAAAGGAATTTAATAATTTTGATTCAATTTCTCAATACAAAACTTTAATACTACATCAATTTAATAATATTGATTCATAATTTGATTTTATAGAGAAAAAATATCATTAGAAAATGTCTATTCAGTAATAAATTGAATTTTTAATATAACAATAAATAAAATGTTTGCTTGGTTACTAATGTTGTTTTGTAAGTTATCATAGAAATAACAAATAGTTAACTGGTGAAAAATATCTATATAGATATGCAGTAAAACTTCACAATGTTTAACTTTATTTATTTACATGTTAATTTTATGCATACATAAATATGACTTTGTTGCACACTTTTAAAAATTTATTAAAAAAATAATTTTGAAATTCAATTAAAATAAAAATTTTCTAAATTACAGTTAAAGTAATATACTCAAAAGTTTGTTCATTAAAATATCATATTAGAATGTTAGACACAAAGGGAACAAAAAAATCTCATACACACCTGAATATAATGATAAATCATTTGATAATATGTGATGGTTAGAGACTTAATTCCAAAGCTTTTCAATGCTTAATGTTGTTTAAAAATCTGAAATAATAACAATGCAGTTGAACTGTAATTTTTAAGTATATTAAAATATACTTTTAGAAGAGAGTTTGCTTTTTTCAAATATCAGATCGAGTATTTCTTTCCCTAATTTTTGTTGTTTTATGGATAAATTTCTTGTTCAGGCTACAGCTTTTTGTACTACAGCATGTAGTACAATAGGCAGCTTGGAAAAATTATTGGAACTGTTTTCTGTTGTTGACTTATTCCACCCGATCTAGCAGCAACTAGACTAGGTCCACGAGCCCAAAGTTCTTCAAGTAAACTAGAGAGGACAGAGAAATATGTCCTTCCTGTCAAAAACCACTCAGCTCATCTAGTTGTTCGGAGAGTAACCTGCACAATTTCAAGTTTTTGGATCAATTCCTTCTTGGATTTTGTCCTTCTTTATTACTTCTCTAGTCTCGAAGTCAGTTTCATTTACCTAAAATTATACATTTTACATACATTATACTTATCTTCATTTAACATTTCTATTATATGAGTATTAAAAAAAATGCCCAGTTACATATTCATAGTGATTCTCAAATATAACAATATTTAAAGAATTCATTCTATATCTTTGTTTAATCTCTAAAAAAATATTTTAAAAAATGGATTTTTAATATATTAGTCTTTTTTTTTTTTTTTTTTTTTTTTTTTTTTTTTTTTAAAGCATCAAGATTTTTTAAGAAATCAGTTATACAATTTAGCAATAGCTTACAGATTTAACAACCAAAACAGAAATTCTTCAAAAAGAAGAAGTTATTCAAATTGATTTCTATCGAGGTATAAAGCACAAATCTAATAAGTATACTTCAGTGTTTAGCATTCACAATAACTGAGCCAATATTTAAACACTTATAAAATTTTTATTAATTATGTATTTTATATAGAGAGGAAAAGTTATAATCACACTTACTTTCTTACTTCTAAGTAAAATTTGATGTTCTTTTGATGATAAAATGATTCACTTTACAATTAAATATTGTATCTTTTTATGTATTCTTATTGCACTTAAATTAAATACATTAGTTAATCACAAGTAATTGAAAATTTACATGTTATCTGTAACGTATCATCATTACATTTATATTAATTGATAGTAAGCATCACGAGCAGATCATAAGAAATACATTAAATTATATTAAGTTTACATGTTAAAAAATACGGCTAAATAGTTCGAATTTCTGAAATGATATCAATGTTCAGCATATGATGAGTTAATTAGTACTGGACAACATTCATTTTAAAGAGTGTGTAATGAGAATGATTCTTTATTAAATTGATTTATATCCAACAGTCAACACACATCACACCCCATTGCACGTTGTCGTTATTGAAGCAATAGCAATGGCGTTAATCGGTTTCAACCACTCAACTACTACAGTGACGTCACGACCTGTTTTTGTTTCATCCAATGTTGGTGAGAAATATATACAATGTTGGTGAGAGATACAATAGAGAGTGTTGGTATAAGGCAGGCCGCAAATTCGATAGACAATCTGATTTAGGCCCGGCGCAAACTACAGCAGAATTCTTCGGTGCGATTCCAAGAATCCGGTGCTAGGAGAATTCCTCGTGAACTCATGGACACGAAGTAATGACGTTATGTCAGGTGACTATGTGACGTTTTTTTCTATTGAACCAACCTTTTAGATCCACTTTCAGAAAACTTATTTTGTATATTATGTAAATAGGTAAATATCTGAACAAAGCTATCTGTCTTCAACATGTTCATGATTTATAAAGTGGCAAAAAGGTTGATTGATTTAGAAATATTTTCTTATTACAATTTAAATGGCAGATGGATTAGAATTTTGACAATATTTGATTAGTTGGAGTATTTTAAAAATCCCGCCCTTAAGAAGACTATTATATTAAATTATCAATATAACTTTCAAATAAAATCCTTTTGTTAAACAATATTTTCATTGTTAGTATAATGTTAAGAAATGTTATGATACAAGTAACAAAAACTGAATTCTGTGATTCATATTCATGCTCAAATTTTAATTTGCTGAGTTTTATTAAACATGCCGTGTTAATAAATATGAACTTGCAAATAAACTTTTGAAGAAACTAAAAAATATAGAAATGATATTTTAATAAAGTAATAATAGCAAACTTAGACAAATTTATTAATGATGGATGGATTCATTTCTTTCAGTGGATTCCTATACCTGGCAATGAGAGAATGGATTGACTGGAAAAAACAGGGATGGTTGCTCCCACAGCCCTCTTTGTCTCTCTCATACAACAGTATTTCATCCGAAATTACTAAAACAACAAATGCCTTTGTAAAAAAATGCCAGAAAGTAGAGGCTACAGAAAAAGTGTGGTCTAAACTGATACACACTCCTCTTCCTATGGACCTCCCACGACAAATTTTAGTGCAAATTTTAGAATTCAGAGTGGACATGACTACCTTGAAGATCATATTTGTCGTATTTGCATTTTTAACTCCCCTGACTGCCCCCTGTGTTTCACAGGAGAGGAAATGAATTTTAGTTGTTTGAACGTTTGCCCATCTCTGGACAATGTTAATTCTCTTATGCTTGACAACTATCATATGAAGGCTACTTTGTATTGGGCTGCTAGAAGGTACTGGGGGACTAATCCCCATCTGGTCTAGTGGAACTAGACCAGATCCATGAGATCAAAGACAGCCAAAAAGTCCAAAAGCAGATGTGGACTTTTCACAGCCTCCTCACGAGAAAACCCAAAGCACTTCAAGATGTGTTGCGGGCAAAACGGAGCATTGCCGCACTTGGGGCAAGTTGGGTATTTTCTTTCACCGTCCTCAAAGATCATACACTTCAAGTGGCCAGTAGAAAGTCGAGACAGTGTCGTCTGATGTACTCTGGAGCCCCTAAATGTTGTGGCGGCTCCAGGATGTCTTTGGAACTACCAAGAATGAGCAGGAGGGTCAGCCCAGGTTTTAGAAGTAAGTTGTTTGGTAATGGAAGATATCTCTGATGGTGTTAGTGCCATGTGATCTTCCGGGTCCAAAGGATTTCTGGCTGCAGCCTTTGCAAGGTCGTCGGCTACTTCATTCCCAGACAGACATACATGCGAGGGGACCTACTGGAGGTGGATTGGATGTTGAACTGAAAGGCTTTTCAAAAAGAGTAGAATACTTCTACTAGTACTGTCGCCGATGGATTGCCAATTGAAAAGGTGCTGGATCGAGGATCGACTGTCTGTAAGGATCCATATCTCCGAGAAATCAATTTGTGTATTGTTAGCTAACAAAGAAAGTCCACTCATGATGGCGATGAGTTCCGTTCTGAAGACGGTCGTGTGGTCAGCAGTTATTTTTTCAAAATTGATGGAATGGTTGAAGAGTTCAATACATACTCCGCTGCCAGTTGCATTGGTCTCCAATTTACTTCCATCAGTATAAACCCTGTATGCTCCGATAGGTCTCTTGTCAATTGTCTCTAGAGCCAATTGCTTTAGTAAGTATGGGTGGTCCGACTTTTTACTCGCTTCGAGTGTTAGATTGGGATGGAAAGTGACTCCCTGGAGGCCAAACGCAGGGTTAATCAAAGGTGTCAAGCAGAAGGGCTCTACATAAGAATACAGCAAGTTTTGTAAATGTGCTTGTGAGAATGGACTATTACGTTTTAATCTTTGGTTATTGCTCCAATTAATTAAATATTGTGATGTTCTGTGTTGGTCTCCAAAGCTAATCAGTTTTTTGAAGTACTTGTTTAAGCAAGACTTCCTTCTCCTATGTAATGGTTGAAGGTCGCACACGTACAGAGCTAAATTGTTAGGGCAGCTGTTGCGAAGTCCTCCAATATCCTAGCAGCGCTCTGCTGAATTCTTTCAAGCTTTTGAAGGTTAGAATCAGATGCACAAAAATAAATGGCTGAATCAAATTCTAACAAAGGTCTAATTAAGGAAGTATAGGTAATTTTCAGAGTAGAGGCATCAGCACCCAAATCCAAAGCACCAAAGCAAAGGACAATATCATCTGCGAATAAGCCAATACAGCAATTTCCAAAAGTCCTCCTTTCCACACCTGCCATGAACAGGGAAAAAAGTGTAGGACTGAGGACTGATCCCTGGAGAACTCCTTGGCCGAGCTTAAAGTCCTTAGAGAGAGATTTATTAAATTTAACTCGTATTACTCTGGATTTCAAAAAATCTGAGATCCAAGGTAGAGCTCTCGCCTTTATTCCAAAATTTTTAAACATATTAAGAATGAGTTTGTTTTTCCAGACCGTGTCAAAAGCCCTGAATAAATCCAGAAATAATGCTATGGTGTGATTGGTGGGTTTTAAATTATGGGCATCTCTGACACTTTGGCAGAAGTACAGGACCTGGTCATCTGTACTATGCCCTCTCCTAAATCCATACTGTTCTTTGGGTAGCAGATCATTGTTTTCAAGAAAGTGGATGAGTCTTCTCAGTATCATTCTTTCCATGATTTTACATGGTATATTTGTCAAGGCGATAGGCCGATAGCTCTCAGGGGAACTAATTACCTTACCAGGTTTCCTAATGGAGATAATGGTGACTCTTTTCCACTCCTTCGGAAGTCGGCCACTATTCCAAGATTGATTAATTATATCAAAGATGTGTTTGGTGCAATTTGGGACAAGATGAGTAACCATATCCCCATGAATGTTATCAGGACCCTGTGATTTCTTCGAGTCAATGACATTTAAGGCCGGTTCGAATTCTTGCATGGAGAAATCATTCAAGAAGACAGGATCACCCAGTTCTGAGCAAAGGCACTTGTGTAAAGCAGTTTTGGCCTCTCTTTCAGTATTTCAGTATCAGTATTTAGTATTTTTACTTTGTATTGGGCTGCTTGAAGGAAAATGGTCTATGCAAATAATAATAATAATAGCACCTAAACAACCTTGACAATTGTAAATTGTGACAAAAAACATTTTTTATCAATTCTATATTTTACAATTAAGAATATTCAAGAACATACTTAATTGTAAAATACAGGATTGATATTTTATGAATAAAGTATTCAATATTTGAGAGAAAATTTTTATTTTTAATAAAAAGCTATTGCATATTGGACTTGGGATTCTTTTCACCCATATTACAATACATTTCTTATTGGGAGCATATTCAGAAAAATGTGAAGATATTGTGCAGAGGTAAAGAAAATGTTACACACACACACAGCACACACACACACACACACACACACACACACACACACACACACACACACACACACACACACACACACACACACACACACACACACACACACACACACACACACACACACACACACATTGGAAATAATTTTGTAAAATGTTAATGAATAGAATGTTACATTATTTAATTCCATTGGGGCATTATTCTATCAAGTTCAAAACAGTGTAAATTATGATTTAAATAAAAACATGCTTCTTATGAAATATATAAAGATTCAAGATGGAAAAAGATGAATGTCAGACTTGAAAATACCTTGTTTAAATGAGGAAAAAAGTGATAGTGCAATGCAACAATTATAAGATTTAAAAATGAATATTTTGTTTTGTAGTAAAAATAGTTTAGAGCTCAAAGTACTTTTGTCTGAACATGTAACAAAGATTTCTGTTAAGATTAAGCCCTGCCAGATATTTCCAACTCGCTGGAATACTTAAAAGCTGTCTCGGAACGCCCATTTTGTGACGTTTTCTGACGTTACTTGTTCTCCGCAGTTTTGCCGCCGTCAGTTCTCCGGCGAATACTTCCAAATTTGCGCCCAGCCTAAGACGCCGTCTTATAGTAGATAAATGTGGTCTCGTCGTAGCTAAAACATTGTATCTGACATCATGGAATTCTTAAACTAATGAGAACGCTGTCTCCCGGAATGTTGCCAGATATTTCGAACCTGCTTGAAATCTAGAATCGTCTCACCCTCCACCTTTTTTCTGACCTAACTAAGACATCAATGACGTCTTTTGAGCTGATGCGATCCTCGCAAGATGCTCAGCTTGTCTCGCGAAACAAGTCTCATACAATCATCTACGAATTTGCGGACTGCCTAATAATGAAAGCAATTATAGAAAACGCAAACAAATATTGTTTGAATCCAAAAGCAAATTAATGCAATAATAATTAAAATCACTGGGGAATACTATAATGTTAAATATATTTAATTTTTTTCTCTTTAATAAAAAAAATTAAATATTTTTGAATAATAAACTATTGGGGATATTTCCGAAAGCAGAGCTGCGGCGCAAAATGATTCTCTAAGATGAACTATTAGAGTATTCACAACACCTATGTATAGTAAACTTAAAACAGCCAACAACTCCTAGAGTAGGAGGTGTTGGATAAGCATGCAGAGAATCAGTCTTTAATCTTAATTGGATTGTAAAATGTTTTGGGAATGAAAAGCGAAACTTAATGGAGAAAATTAAGAATTAATTTACAGAAAAAATAAAATTAAAAGCAAATTTATTTTTTAAATGCTCACACATATAAATCAAAATTTTTTTTAATTTTAAATATCAGTTTATATAATTTTTGTTTGATTGTTTTTTATTTTCTTTATGATTTTAAAGTTGTCCAGTGTAACCAAAATTCAGATTAATATAATAAATTAAATATATTTATATTTTTAACTTCATATATATATATATATATATATATATATATATATATATATATATATATATATATATATATATATATATATATATATATATATATATATATATATATATATATATATATATATATATATATATATATATATATATATATATATATATATATATATATATATATATATATATATATATATATATATATATATATATATATATATATATATATATATATATATATATATATATATATATATATATATATATATATATATATATATATATATATATATATATATATATATATATATATATATATATATATATATATATATATATATATATATATATATATATATATATATATATATATATATATATATATATATATATATATATATATATATATATATATATATATATATATATATATATATATATATATATATATATATATATATATATATATATATATATATATATATATATATATATATATACAAGCTGACCCAGCCACGCGTTGCAGTGGCTGAGTTTTTAAAATACATTGAATCAATTTTTTACTAATTCTTGGGTTCAATCAAATTAATATTTTCTAAAAAAATTTAGAATAGGTTCATTCATACGAGATTAAAAATAAAATGTTTCACCAAAATTTAATAGTAATAGGTAAAGTATCGAAATTTTGAAATTAAGCACAAATCAACATATACTTTCTGAATTTACATTTTATTCATCTTATATTAAATTATAGTTTGTAATCAGTGACTTATTTATAAAATATACTATATAAATTAAAGACATCTAAAAATAAATTGTTATAAATGAGGTAGATAACATTGACATCGAACTATTATTATTTTAATTTTAAATTATATTAAAAACAAAAATTTTTTCCTCGGCATTATACTGAAATAAAAAAAATTAAAAGAATTTATCATTTGAATAAATAAATTAGATCAAAATGTTCTACTGAATAAATTAATAATTATCAAATTATAAAATAAAAATAAAAAATAATAAAAGGCTATCAAGAAATACTTACATATTTTCGAGGTGGTATGAAAATTAGTAGAGAAAAACAGTAATAAATAAAATTTTATTTTATTTATAATATTAAAAATATTCAAACTGAATACTGCACAATAATAACACAATACGAAGTATAATTATGAAAATGATTCATGAAAAATTGTTATAGTATCATTATACATCATGAAAATATATGTAAATTCTATATTTAACCACGCGCTTGCGAGCGCACGATAGTTTTCTCGAAGATGGTATAATCTAGAAAAATAAACACGTCACCATCTGCCGAATACCTGTGCAACTTAGATGCTAAACCGCCATCTATTAGGAACTTACAGAACTAACCAAAAAAAATAAAAAAAATTTAGGGTTGTACTACCCCTAACATTTAGGGGGATGAAAAATAGATGTTGGCCGATTCTCATAGATACCGGATAAGCACAAAAAATTTCATCAAAATCGGTCAAGCCGTTTCGGAGGAGTATGGCAACGAAAACTGTGACACGAGAATTTTATATATTAGATATATTATATATATATATATACTTATATATATATATATATATATATATATATATATATATATATATATATATATATATATATATATATATATATATATATATATATATATATATATATATATATATATATATATATATATATATATATATATATATATATATAATACAGTTCAAAGGTTGATGTAAATCACCACCATTATGCTACGAATTTTATTGATTATTACTTTTAAAATATAAGAATCAGAAATTATTTGAACTATTTCAGCAGTTAATACTCTATTATGAATAACATTTTGCCGTGGAATGTTTTTTCGTTTTCCAATCTGTTTCAATAATATTAAATTCTTTGCCGTAGATTATCAACATATCAATATACATATCTCTGAATCTTTTTAAATTAAATTCCAGCTATATGTCTGCTGCTAAAAAATTGAAATTAATCAAGCTAAATTTACTATTTTGAACATTTATAAAATTTTTAGATTAATTTCTTTTGAGAAAGACAGTAATGTAAATTTAAACCACCACAATGTTAAAGTACAACTTATTTATTGCAATAACTTAAAATAACTTCTTTGTAATTTAGTAATTTAATTCTCTAATTTAGTAAGAAAATCCTTTGTTATCATTATGAGCTACATAAAAGTAGACGAATCTGTAACCCAAGATGTGTCTTATCTTGGCTGCCTAAATCGGACAAATTTTGACAACCAATCCTAATCTTTTCTCAGTTGTCTAAATTGGACCAATATTAGCAGCCAAGCTTGGTCCTGTTTGTCCGCGAAAATAGGTCCAATGTTGGTTGCTAAGCTTAGGCCTATCTTGGTAGCCCTCATTTGTCCTATATAATGAAATATAGACCATCCAGGATTGGCCAAATATAGACCGCCAATGCCACGGTTAGCCAATATAGGGCTAAGCTATTTTGCTACTTGTATAGCTAAAGTTGAGGTTTAAAAAAATTTATTACATTTCAGAAATGGAAAAAATATTGAAATTGAAAGACTGTTGCATATAATTAATATCAGAAAATAAATATCTTAACAGTTTCAGCAGTAGGCATTTACAATATTTCTTATTGAAAGTGCTCTCTCAATTTGCAGTTTGTATGTAAATCGATTTCATTATAATGGATTAATAAGCGCAATGGTTTAATTTAGAATATATTTTATAAATATAGGAAATATACTTATCTGAAAATGCGCATAATCGTATAAACTAGAAGTGAAATTTATATTTGAAATAAGAAATTTTCTTAATTCAAATTTGCCTTTATTTTCAGTCATTACAAGGATGACATTCACATAACAGAAAAGAATGAGACGTTCACCTGGAAAAAAATATGAATATTTATTTTTGTTTTTTATGTTTTCTTATTTTCAGATGTTTTGACCTTGTAAACATACTTTTTAAATGAAACACACTTAAGAAATTAGCAATAAATATTTTCTGGTATAATTGAGTATTTGGGTTTTCTTTTTATCTGATATTATTTATTACAAGTCATTTTTCTTTAATTTAAAAAAAGAAATTATAACTTTACCAGACGCTAATCCGCTGACATGGTCACACTTAATATATTGGTTACGGCCCCTTTGCTTCAAAATGTTTTGGTTTCTAAAGCACCAAATAATAGCACTCGAAATCTGCAAATGTCAATACTTTCGAAATATTATCACAAATTTTTGACAGTAATATGAAACTCTTAAAAATACGAATTTTAAAATATAAAAAACATAAAAGCTAAATGAATGAATCATTTAAATAAATCTAGAAGTATTTGTCTACGTCATTTGCTTTGTATTCTATCTGCACTTATCAAATGTAGTGTTTATATTGTGTAACTGTAACTGCACAATTTTGCCTAAAACGGGAACTATGGCGGTAACTAAGGTATGGCCAGAAATTTACTCATGTCAAAAGTTAAATATTTGGATTTTTTAATGTTATAGCTGACAGAAATTTTTTATTGAATGTTTTGTATTAATATGTTACAAACAACTCTATTGTTGTTCCAATTTTCGCGAAATTCAGGGTTTTTATAGTGAATTAGCATTATTTGAATTTCGAAATTACTACATGATCCCTATACATTTCGTTGTTTAACAACGACACCGTTAGCTTTAGTCTTCTTTCATGCATAACCGGTATACAGTTTTGAAGTTGCGCGAATCTATTCGAGTTATGGAACTTACAGTTAAAGTCTTCCACATGTGTCTAATTACAAAATTAAAAATTATGAACCCGTTAAGAAGGATTATAATTCCTTGTGAAAATAAATTTTTAAAACTGAAAATTTTTACGAAAACAAAAATTTAATGTGATGTTATTAATGAGACGTAACTAATGCGAAAAATCTTTAATTAAAAATCCTGTTAGGTGAATTTTGTATTTAAATATAATATTTTAAAATATAAAAATATTTTATTTTTTTAGCTCATTATAAGTTAACTAAAGAGTATTATGTAATTAAATAGAAGTTATTAGTATAAATATAGTATAGTAATAAATGGAATAACATAAAGACAATTTGCAAAATTTTAAATCACATACACACATAAGAAATTCATAATTTTTTTTTCTTTTGTATATTTTGAGATAATGTGTGTACTTTTTTTGTTCAGGTTCTTCAGAGATTTCTTAAGATAGGTAACAAAAGTTTAAGTTCGGTTTCTTAGAGGCTCTATATAAAGTAGGCATTCAGAGGAACCAGTTAAAATTTTTATTAATTATTTACTGTAAATGTTACTTATGTAAGTATTTATTTTGTTTATGAGAATGAGACTAGCAATCTGCAATGAATTCCTTCTCTTGTGAAGGACCTTGTACATAAAAAACCCAACCAACCTTCTCTTTTAAAACCTAGTAACATCTTATTTTAATTGCTATTTACACTATTGATTTGTAATTGTGGAGAGTGTAGCCTCTACTTCAATGTAGCCATTGATTTCTCACCAATTTTGGGCTGCTTTGGGTAATGTTAAATATGGTGTTAATTTTTTTATTTAAAAAATTTTATTCTTATATTTAAAAGTATGTAAAATTTTATTTCATTGCAAAGTGCACCATGTTTATCTTTAAACAAGTACCAAATCACATTTGACAACAAAAAAGTCACCAATTTTTACCAAGGGGCACCCCAAAATATATTTTCTCCTTCTAGAAGATAAAAGTATTTTAAACTCGTGTATTAGATGTTAATTTGTTGAAGGTTGTGAGAGAGATCAACTCATTAGACCAATCTTTTACCTGAAATAATTTTTATTAAAGTTCTAAACTTATTGAGTCTTAACAGTGCATATAATCATACAATTAAGATGAATATAAAAAGATTTATAATGTTTTGAAGAATTTTGTTAATAGTTGTGATAATATAATACACTGAGGAATAAACAGCACAGTGAGGTATTTTTAACGAACCCAGACAGTTTTGCAATGTATATTAGTTTACACATGTACTACACATTCATTTCTAGGCTCTGTTTACCATTTCAAGGAAGAATTTTCCCTTAAAATGACCTGTTTTGCTTGCCTACATAGTGGTGTCTTATCTTTAGAAAGCCTTCATTTTGTTCAATATTCAAGAGTATTTTTATTTTTGCTGAAACTTTCATTCAAAATTTTCAGTATTATTATTTTAGCCATTTGACATTTGTTGTAGTGTGCAATATAAGACAAAAAATTTGTACATGAAATACACTTCTTTGTAATCAAATCTACTGATTGCCCACTCAAATATATTTTGTACTTATATGTAGTAAACTCAGAAGGCATATTACCACTTTTGAAATTGATAATCCATGTGCATGCTGTAGTTCATAAAGATTTAGTCGTCTTGAATAAATTTTTCTTGATGTGTTAAAATTATGAATAATTTTCAAAAACTGTAAATGAAAGTGATATATTTTGTATAAAATATATAAAAAATCTATTTTTAATTTAAAAATAAAGTGTTCAACAAATTTATATATAAATTAGTTTGACATTGTAATCTTATAATACTTTAGTTATGATCCAAAAGAAAAAAAATCACCATTTTCAATCTCATATATAATAAATATTTTAAAAGCAGTTAAATAAATTATGTAATGTCAATTATTAAAAATATAAGCAAAACTATATAACAGAAAATTTTTTAGCGAAAGAATATATTGAAAAGTTTTAATGAACTCCATAAAATGAATAGATGTAAATTTATTACTTATATAATTAACAAATGATTTTTTCAAATAATTATTTGCAATTTTTGAAGTAACAATTATAAATTAGCCAAGTGAAATTTTAAATTTTCAACTATTATTAGACTTCTTGAGAAATAATAAATTTACTATCTCCAAAAAATTTATTACTTTCTTCCAAAAATCTTCTGAATTGACTACTACAAAATTGCAAATTTATAAAATATCTAAAACTGTTGTATCTCCTTACCATATTGTAATATTTATCATCCTCTTGTTAAAGAACTTTTAAAATTTAAATTTAGTTCTAATCAGATTTATGATCTGATTGTTGCGAGACTTGCTTTATTAGAATTTTTTTAAGTATACCGATCAGTCTTAATTTGTTCTTTTATTTAAATTGATGAGACGAATAGTTAATGTTGTTTGCTTATATGATAAATTTAAAATTATTGTCACTGATTGGTAAAGTAATTAAAAAATGAAAAACTGAAAATATCCCATTTTCTGATTCAAGTCTTAGCTTTTAGGTAACCATATTATCAGACCATACAAATTCCCAATACCTTAAAATTTGTTAGTAGAATCTTGTATAATTTGTTACTTTGGAAAATGTTATTCTACCATTTATTTTCTCATTTTGTTTTCTTTTCCTACCATATCATTTCCGTATATGATTGTTATATGTGAAAATGAAATGGCTGATTTTCTTCTGAAAAAAGAAATTGGGATTTTCTCAAAGAGAGATTCCTTTTTCTTCAATTAATAATTATAAGGGACAATTTTCAAAATAAGCTTTTATAACAAATTAAGCATAAAATTTAAAGAAAATCCTTCAAAAGATTCCAAGACAGCATATAGTTGGCATCTTCAAATTTTAAACTGATCATAATGTCTTACCATCTATATGAATAAATTCAGAATGTTCTCTTTCCCAAACTGTGTCTAATTCAAAAGAGATCAAATGATGTATACCAGACATCTTAGAGCATAAACAGTAATTGTTGTAAGCCTTTATATTAGCTTTAGAAATCAAGAGAACTGCTTCAGCTTTTTATCAAACTAACTTGTTTTAATTTCTTCTGTTGTGTCTGTGCTGTATTATTACTTGTTTGTTTGTCATTTTATGCTCTCGTGGAATAATATTTTCTGATGTATGTCATAAAAATAATAGTACGTATTTAATCTTTATTTTAAATAATAGTCTGAAATAAACTGTCAATGTTAATTTATTTTTCATCCATTTTTGAAACAACTTCTGCTTTCCTTTTGTTTTCCATGTAGTTTAGAATTAAATAATGTTTTGTTAATTCAGATTAAAATTGTATTCATAAACAATTTGCATAGTCTAAAGAAATAACTGCTTATGAAATTCATTAAATCCAAGATAAATTTGTAAAATTGAAAGTACATTAATACAACTAATATTCCTGGCCTGAATTAGTTAATTCTTCCACCTATTTAAATCTTGAATATGGCTGTCATGTAACTTCTCCAATAATTTTACAAGATTACCAATTGTCTATATAGTTAATATGCCTGCTATATTTTATTAATCTTTTAATTCAGCTTTTATATTTATTTAATGGTTTACAGTTGAAAATGTATTCTGTTAATTAAATGAAAAATGTAATTCGTTATTTCTAGGAGGCTATTGCAATTGTTTTAGATGTTGGTCACTCAGAGCAAAAAGAAAAAGATGAACTATGGGACTTGGCTAGTGCCAAACTCTGTGTTAACATGATTATTCAAAGAAAGGTAAGTAATCGAATTTTGTCTAATATTTCAATAGTTTTTAACCCCTAAATAATGCATTATGTTTAAGTATTTTTTATGGCAGTTTTACTTGTTTTATATATGTTTATTTCTTTAAAGATCTTTTCAGAGTCTAAAGATGAAATTGCTTTGATCTTGTTTGGTACAAAAGACACAGTTAATAAACTAGCTGATGAAGGAAATCCCCAGTTTGCAAATATTGAAGTTGTTCAGGAGTTTAAGCCCGCGAATTGGGAGCTGTTAGAATATGTCAATAAAATAGAAGGCTCAGATGTACCTGTTGAATGTATCCTTTAGCTAAATTTGAAAAAACTTATAAAATAATTTTTATATCAAAATACTTTCATCATAAAATTATTGGTAAATTATGACACTTTAAGCAGTTTTACTCATTTTTCTTCTCACTCTTTTATTTTACTCTTTTTGTGTGTGTGTAAGTTTTCTTTTCCTTTTGCTAAACCTCATATTCTATTATTAGGCAGGGATGGATGTTGTTTTCTTAAAAAATGTTCTTTTTTTTTTAATAATAGCATACACTTGGGTGTCTAACACTTTGCCACAACAAGGCTGAAAACTGCTACTCATTTGTCATTAACGACAGTAGTGTCTGTATGTTTTCATTTCATATCAGTAACAATTTCATGAGCAATAGCCTTGGCCTTAAAATTTTTTTTGATTTATTTCCTGTTAATGACTTCTAAATTAATAATAGTAATAACATGTGTTTTTTTTTATAATTTGGAAAACTGTTTTGTAAAAATACCTATATTATGACTAAATTATTAAAATATTTTAGATTAAAGGTATATTAACTGCATTTTTTCATAACTCTTCCTGTACTGTGTTTTATATATAAGTTCTTTTGTGAACTATTTATTTTATAAATTCCACTATATCATTCAATGAATACAAGTTGTTGCTTATGACACTTGGATATGCCAAGCTCGCTGTGACTTGGCTATGCGAATTTAAGTCAATAGAGAGAGTCTTTTGTTTTAACAGAGCACCAGGAAGGTGAAAATATGTCTTTGCTCTTTTTTTAAATCCTTTGATAGATTGCACCATCCCTTTGATAGAATCTTTTCCCTCAATTTTGACATTGATCTGGAGGGGGTCAATGAATACTTGCCAAAATCAATTGAATTCAAGTTAATCTTTCTGTCTATTAATGCAAATTTTTTCTTCTCTTTAATTGTGTTTTGTATTTCATTGGATACATGTGGCCATGGCAATGGTGCATAGAAACATCAAAAGTTGTGCTTATTGGCTTGAGGCCAAGTTTCCATATTATAGAAATATAAAAAAATCTGGCATCAAATTTACCTTTGTACAAAAATAATCACAATTCAAATTTAATTTGTAATTAAAAACTTTATAACATCAAACTCAGTATGTGATCTATACAGAAAATATAAAGAGCCTAAGGAATTTTTTTTATTAAAATAGGTTTCAATTTGCTTATAACAAATGCTCAATATTTAACTTCATTTTTCAATTGCTATCTGTTAAAATAATAAATTGATAAAAAAAGAGTAAGTTACTTTATATTAGGCTCTAATTTAAGCTTTGACACTGCATAATGAACAGCCTAACTCTTGGGTTATTATAAAACATTTTATTTCTACCCAGTACCAGATATTCAAACTATGGTGTTCCTTAGTTGAATTAGCAGCTAAATATTAATGCTTTGGCCTTTGTTTCATTTGTCTGAGTTTAGTTCTCACCTTGTATTTGAATGTAGTGGTGTGGAATCTGCTTTAGGTTGAATATATATATATATATAAAAATTTGCTTTCATATACAAACAGGACCAATGAGCAACAAACAAACCTATCATATTTTCTAAAATGGTTCAGCTGTGGATGCCATTAGAAATGCTGGTGCAGGAGTATACTCTAAGAGTTTCAGGCTTTGCCAGGCTGTTGGGAAATACTATAACAGCTACAATGGAGAAGTGGCTGCTGTGCAATTAGCACTTGAGGAGATCAGAAAGGGTAATGAGAACAACATAGTATTTTTTATAGACTCTCAGGCCACCATCAGGTCTCTCTCTTCAATTGCTCCTAGCAATATTGGGTCTGTTTATCTCTGTCAAATGGCAATTAGTTCTCTACTGGAAGAAGGACGACAAATTGTGCTGCAATGGATACCCAGCCACTGTGGTATTGCCGGAAATGAGGCAGCTGATAAATTGGCAAAGGCTGGCGCAAATCTACAACAGCCTTCTCCAACCTTGGAGTACTATACTGTTAAAAGGCTTATTAAGTCAAATATAGCCTCCTATCGTAGAAATATTTACAAGATGTGCATAAAGGAGAAAGCATGGGCTTCCTTACTAACAAAGCCTATTCCGTGTAACCTCCACAGAGCTGTGGGAGTGGCAAATTTTCGCCTTAAAACTGAGCATGATTATCTGCAAAAACACCTTCACCGTTTGGGTTTGAGGGACTCTCCAATCTGCCCTTTTTGCGGACTAGAGGATATGACTGGTGACCACCTTTTCACTTGCCCTGGACTTTCGGACGTCGCAGATAGAAATTCTGCGGAAGATGACTTTTCATTCACCTCAAGATTGTATTGGGCTGCCCGACAGAGACTGATGGTTGAAAAACCGAGGTCGGGCGTAGGATAAAAAAAAAATTTTTTCTAAAATGGGACTTCTGTTATTATTTAATCCTCCATCTATTTTTAAAGTTGTAATTTTTAGTAATTAATTGCTATCTAAGTATGATATAACTTTTCTTAATGAAATGAAAGGTGTTAAAGATAATGCTTTGTTGGTTGCCATAGACTTGTTGCAAAGTACAGCAAATGCAAAAAAATTCTTTTCTCGCAGAATTCTTTTTTTGTCTAGTTTCAATCATCTTTTCCATTGTGATAAAACAAGTATCCTTTGTGAACAGCTCAAAGAAAACAAGATAGATTTGAATTTAATGTAAGTAAATAGTTTTGAATTTGTTATATTGCTAATGTCCTTAAATTCCTAAAGATATTTTTGAATCTTTATTTTTAACAGATTTTGGATTATTAATTTGATGATTATTTACTGAAGTATATTTTTGAATTTTCTCTCACTTGTTTCAATGTTTCACATCAGATACAAACCAATTACTATTTCATTTAAACCAATTAGAAAATATAATAAACACATTTCTCTAATTTAAAATAAAAGTTGTATAACTTGTGACATTTTCTCATTTTCATCTAATTTATAGAATTAAATGAAGTTTTAACTTTACATAATGCATTGATTCCATGGAATATTTTAGACACAGGGATAATGTTTTGTGTGTAAAATGTAAGAATAAATGAAATAGACTCAATATAAAGAATTCATTCTTTTATGCAAATTATTCACAAAAGAGTAAGTACTTACAAACATTATCGCTGTCATTTTATTTTATAACAAGCTATTTTATTAAAATAATTATTTAGAAAAGCAACCTTTTGTTTAATATATGATTGCTTAAATCTATTTTTGTTATGTCTGGTCAGATAACATTAGTATATGTCATGAAAAACCAATTTCATGTGATAATTAGAAAACAATTGTGACAATATCTAACTACTAGTGTAACTTCAAGTAAGCCTGAAATCAACTATTCTCCCTCCCTCAAAAAGTTAAATGTTGATGGTGTAATGAGCTGCTTAAGGTCTTTCCTACTTTTTTCAGCAGACCAAACTATATCATCAACTTGATAACATAAAAAGTAAAAAAAAAAAAAAAAAAAAAACACTAACAAGTATGTGCAGTGCAGCCCATATTGGTGAAGAAATATAATTCTTTTTAATCATTGTAAATATTTGTGTAATGTTTTGGTTTCAGATATAAAATTCTGCATAAACCTATTTTTGTCTATTATAAGGAAATGACGCTTAAATAATACTAAACATGTTTAAAAGTAAATATGTACAATTTGAAAGAAATAATCATATATAATACATAATTTAAAAGCAAAAGTAAAAACATAAGAATTATTTTAAATACAAACAATTGTGTTACAAATTCTTTATACTTATAAAATGTTTTAAGTAATCTTAATTTCGAATAAAAATATTAAAAAAATTGTATTTTATCCATTCTTAGTCTCTTTCCCTGGGGGTCTTAAGGGAAGTTTTTTACACTTGATTTTCCATTTGAGTTCCAATTGAATATTATGTGTTATTCAACCAAATAATAATCAAACTTTGCATGATAGTTTCACAAATATAATAAGTATGGATACAAATTTCTATGATTACAAACAAATTTTATTTCAAAATTCAAATTCTTAATAATTTGACAAGTTGATGAAATAGTATTTAGTTCATAAAACAGTTAAAGATTAACAACCAATTAAATTTCTTTCTTTTTGTGTTAGACAGTGGCATGCATTAAAACCCCTTCTAGACTTTAAACCTGCACAACAATCAAACATTCAATAAGAAACATGATCAAAAGTTTTTGAGAAAAATATATCTCAAAATTTTATTTTCACTTACCACATTGAAAGTGATTATGAATTCTAAATAATGGTACTGTTCTTTAAAACTTTCTATTTAGATTTTTTATGTTGGAGTTAATAAAGTCAACAATATCATTAAGGAATGATTTAAATACTATCCTTTTTTAAAAAAAATTATTTCTTTTTAATAAAATAAAGTAAAAACACCTCATACTGAAAACCTACTGAATATTCTACATAAAACCATGCAACAGGTTTAAGATTTTGCAGAGCATTATGTTAAATTTATCAGCTATTCTAATTTTTGAATGAACTTTTTTGAAAAAAAGAAATATACTTAAAAAAAAGTTATATTAGAAACCAGAGCTTGTAAATGTTTTGCTGTAACAATGAAGAAAAATGTTTATTGTAATCTTTGACACCACATTGTGAACTACTACCTGATGCTGTTGTAGAGCATCTAATATAATTGCTTCTAGAAGGACTTTTCCTGGGTAGTAGACCATGTTCATGAATGACAAGAGTGGAAACCCATTAAACTACTCTGACAAATGCAGAATCACTTCATCCATTTCCATTTGTTCAGCAGTGTCTGGAATTGAACCTAGGAACTTTTTAAACAGCACTGTACTGTGTAGCCATAATGAGCTCATTATAATAATCTTATCAAGCTTATCAATTTTGATGATGAGATAAGCCCAAATAAGAATCTAATCATGAAATTCTGCTTTATTTCTTTTTCACAATAAAGTGCTCCGAGTGATGGTACATCTCCATGGATGTGTTTAATTTCCTATCCCCTAAAAATTTAGTTTTTAATTTATATTTGGAGAAAATTCAGAAATTCCTGGTGGGAAATATTTCAGATAAAATTATCTTATTAAAGATAATCTTCTTGATATTGAGATATGACACATAAGAAAAAATTCTTATGTGTCATATCTCAACTAATATTTGCTGTATAATAATTAAGTTGAACATTTGCTTTGAATTTTGTTTTTAATAGATAAAATTTAATAATTATTTGTGCAATGCTGCCATACTTTTTGATGCAATTTTGTTAATGGCAAACAATTATTTCTAAATTTATTTAATCATATATAATGCATATTTTTCTAAAATTAATATAAGTGTTGTAAATGAATAATGGGGATATAATGTATTACTTATATACTAATAAAACTAAAATAAATACTACTAGTAAAACTAAAATAGATTAGAATTTTTTAAACACAAAAAAATTAAATTTAAATAAACATGTAGAAAGATGAACAAGCAAACCTTAATGTAATTTTAGATTTGTTTAAATTAATCATAAAAATATGAAATTAAACTATTATGAATTATAATGTGTATTCAATATTAAGAATAACAAAATATTGGAATAAACCTGCAAAAATAAAATAAATTTGGAATGTGAACTTAAATTTTGTAAAGTTGATCCATTTCTGAGAGTTGACTACATTACTAGGAACATGTGAATATTCTCCTAAGTTTAATCAAATTTAAGATTGCAACAAAAGGATTGCATGACAGCTATGCGAATATTTTGCATTTATCTATATAATTTACTAACTCAAAGTATTTTGTTTTACCCTGTGTGATCAGTGGCCCATTGTCTTGTGATGAAGTTCAAAATGGAAATTGTTTGCATCAGTTTTCCAATTCTCTGGTCAAAAATGTATTGAAAGAGGTGAATGGAGAATCTTATTCATTCAGGTAATACAATTTTGTGCTTTTATGAAGCTTATTGCTCACATTTTTAATTACTGCTTTAAATTTAATACATATTTCTTGGTATTCAACTAATTGTAAGAATTTTGTTCTTTTTTACACTTTTTTATTTTATGATATATTAATATTGAATATAATTTTCTATAAAGTGTAGTTAATTATAAATAATATTTTTAAAAAATGAATAAATATAATGTTTTAAACAACCTTTTTGTTTTAAGGATAACAATTCAAAATTATGTTTCTACTGAAACTGATTCATAAGGAATTGAGTTTTACAACAATTTTTAGATGTTATAATACTAAGAGAATTCTGAAATTTACCTTTAAACATATTTTTTTTTCTAACATCAGTTATGGATATCAACCATGATATCCATAACTGATGTTAGATCAAAATAAATAGAAATGAAAATATTAAAATTAACGAGTCACCTGAAAATTGCTCTATTCTGTACCTCAGATAAATGTGAAAAGCTTTATAACATTATCATGGCTATGACAGCTAGTCTTTTCTTACGTGATTGATATATATATATATTGCTAAATTGGTTTTTTATTTTTTATTTTAAAGGTGCCAAACATACTGACACATTTTAACATTATTATAAACTATATATATATATATATATATATATATATATACACATATATATATATATATATATATATATATATATATATATATATATATATATATATATATATATATATATATATATATATATATATATTGAAGTTTTTTCTGAACATTATTCAAATTTGCTTGTATATATTCATTTGTTTTGTCACTTTAGGTTATGAATTACCTAAATAAACTTTAGGTAATAGCAGTTTGAATATCTATTTTTTTAAATCTCAGTTATTGATTATAATATATTCCATGCAATGTTCAGAGTCAACCTTTTATGTATATTTCTCACTCTAATATTTCTGCTTACAGTAAAATTTCTTAACCTCCAACTCATTCCATTATAATGGTGATTTATATAGAAGAGAAACTACTATTTTAACTTTATAGAAGAGGCTAAACATATAATAATTACCTACTGTGCATTTTGCTTCTTTTAAAGTAATGTCTTCTCACAAAAACACTTAAAAGTAATGTGCATTGCCGTTTTTACTGATTACAAATTTTTCTTGTCAATTCTATCAAGAAACAAAATCTGTAAATAATAGTTGTTCATTCATCTTATTAGGTGTCTTTCAATATTTGAAAATGCCTATTTGTTCCTTCATTATTATAAAAAAATTTTTCTTGGCAATTTTTCATTTTTCAAATATATTTCCACAAAATCCAAAATTGTGTTTTTTTTATCACTTTCTTCTATAAAAATCCTTTATAAAAGGATTCTATGTCTCAAATTCTGCTGCCAAAATTTTTGAACAACAGTTCACTTCCATGGAAGTGTTTATTTACATTAAAATGATTTTATATAGTTGTAAAGTTTTACACAAAAAGAATATTAAGTTCATTAAATCAGAGAAAGTTTGTGAAAAGTACATATATATATTAAAGAAACTGACATTTATTGATTGAATTAATATTTTTTTATGATTTCTATGCAAGCTATCATTCTATAATTCAGAGTCTACTTTATAAATTGTTTAAAGACTATTTTACTTTATAACTTAAGTCTATAATTCCTGTACATTTTCTATGCATTTTTAATTTTTCAAAAATAAATGCTTAGTTGTATAATTATTCATATGACTTATAGTTCTCATTTTTGTCTTTTTTTTCTGGAATAATATGCAAAAAGTTAAATTATGTGCATATTAAATACATTTATTTATGTTTTTGCATTAAACTTATTTATTATAAGTATTTGTATACATCATTGATTCTGTTGTTACTTGTATTTCTGTTCATCAACTGATAATAACTATGTTTAATTTTAGATTTTTTGTTACAATACATAATTATTGAATATTGCTTATTATAAAATTTAAAATTTTATTGAAATATATGCTCAGAAAAAACATCGTCAAACTATTAAGACCAAATTTATTTTTTGCGAAAAAAATACTGTGCAATATACATATAATAAGTTTTGAAATGTAAAAATCACTTAAAAGAAATTAGTTTTTAACATTTTATATGTATAAAATCATCATACATATAAAATTTTAAAAACTAATTTCTTGATAATGATTTTTAAAATTTTAAAAAATCACAAAGCTAAAATTTAATTTAAGCTGAAATTTAACTAATGTAAGACAATAAAAACTATTAGGAAAAAAAATTTTATAACCAAAATAATTTTTTGTGGGATTTATTCATGTTTAAATAACAATCATTTTCTATTTATTGTTAATTTGCTTGAATTTTTTAATTCTTCTTAATTTAATATTTATTACATTTTATGTTCTAACATTTTTTCTCTGTATATTTTCCAGTGAGGCACTTCCAGCTCTCATTTATTATCAAAAGAAGAAAGTGCAAGCATTGCCTTGGAATGCTAACTTGGATATTGGAACTAATCTCACAATTCCTATTAGTGCCTATATAAAAGTATTACAGAATTACTACTTTTTAAAGCACTTTGTCTTTACTCTATACTTTTTCTATGATAATATTCGACATAAAATGAGGGATATATTTTGAGTCTCTATTTAAGAAGTTTAAAATTTTGCAGGTAAATGAACACAAGCCAAAAACATGGAAAAATGCATATGCTCATAAATTAAATGCTAAAATTGAGAGAGATGTTACATATTTAATGAATGATGAATACCAAACAAAAGTTTCAAAGGATAATATTGTTCCAGGTACAGCAAATTTTAATCTTCAACTTATTTTTTTACATATAATTCCTATATAATTCAAAAATCTGTATTAATTGGTTTAAACTTTTCTCATTAATGAAATATATCTAAAAAGTATATCAGTTGTTGCTTATCTCCAATCCAATCTGACATAGTCAGACCAGATACATGAATTTGCTGACTTGTCTAAGACAAGAAGGGAAGAATAAATTTATTTCCTATGAAAACCTAAACATTTTAGTATAAAACAAATTAATCTGTAAGAAAGTATATCAGAAATATACATAATATATGTTTTTTCTTATAGTAGTTAAAGCTAATTAAATATAATAAAGGCTTTCTCTTACAAACAATTAAAACTTATATGTAACTAGGGCTGATTTTTATAATTGAATGTAATAAAACATATTGTAGTATAAAGTGTTCTTGCTATACAACTTATGGTTGATTTTATATGTATATATAAATTTCATGCAACATTGCCATCAGACATAAGCAAGTCTTTTATAAATGTAAAATGACAAAATTGTGGAAAATTTATAGTATTGGCAAAGAAAACAATTATGTTTTACTTTTAAATTTTCTGTCTTCAACAGTTAAATTAGATAGTATTTAAATATCTAATAATGCTTATTTTATGATTTGCTTAAAAATTAAATGTGCAAATTGAAAAAATTGATTTTATAAAAAAAATTAATTTGTAATTTATTGCTTTAATAAATATTAAGTGTTGATAAATTAAAAATTGAATTCCATTAAAAAATAAAAATTTGGTTTAATAATTTTAGAAAAATTTTCTTTTCAAATATTGTTAAAAAAAATATTTTTCAATATAATGTAAATCATAATTATTCAATTTTAAGAAAAATTATCAAATGGTCTTATATTATTTAAACTCACATTTTGCGAATAATAGTTAAAGACATTAATGTTTTTAACTAGTATTTACAAGATGAATTTAAATACTGTTTAAATTTATTTCAATTTAAAATAAGTTATTTGTTGAATCAAAAATATTCTTTATAAAATTTTATTTTTCTTAATAGTCTTTGTACAGTTTGCATTTCAAGAAAAATTATTACATATTGGCTTTGTTAATAAAATATTTTTGAATTATGAAATGTAGAAAAAATTTATTGGCATTGATTTCTGAAACAAAGATTAGTTAATAATGAATTTCAATTCATGGTTTGGGGTTCATAAATGGTAGGTCTCTGTTTACTTAGCCCGCACAGAAAATAACTGTAAACCCTCAACCAACCAATGAAACCATTTGATGAACCTGATTTTCTAGAAATGTCAATCATATTTGACTTTTTTTTTCATTCAAAGATATAAAAAAATCCAGAAAATCCAGAAGAATAAAAAATATTATATTATGATTGTATATGATATGAAGTATAAAATATTATACATTAAAAAATGTCATTTGTAAACTATTATTGCTCCACTTCTGGTCTATAATTGTCATTAAACAGTATGGACAGTATACATTGGAACTCAATGTTTATAATGTCACACATTTAATATTCTTTAAAGATTAATATTTGTATTATTTGCTAAAATTGACAATTTAGTAATCTCGATTAAAATTTAAATACATTTACTCTTGCATAATTCCTCTCAAACTATTTTGGTTTAAAAAGTGCAGAAAAATGGATAGTTGCATAATTAGCTTTTGATTTCATAGATTAACTTTTGTTTAATGTTTAATTACAGTATTTTTAATTACCCAGATATCCTTACAAACAAATTCCACTTATCAAAAAAAATTTCATTTTGAATATTAGTTGTTACTTATGATTGTATACCATCATTATTCTAGATGCAATGTCTCTTGATGCATTTTCTTACATTTGTTAGTCTGTTTTGTAGAATTAATATTTTGTCTTATATTAAACTCTCATAACTCTTATCTTTTGCATTGGGAGCAATATTTTATGCATAATTATGTTATTATGGATAGAATTGATTCATACATTTGATTGTAGATTTTGGTTTAATTAACTTTTATTCACTTTTTAAATCATAGTACATGATCTAATTAACTTATGTAGAAAGTTACTGTTGAGTAAAAACTAACCAGTTTTGAATTTAGTGATTTGACTTAGTGATTTATCCAGGCATAATTAATAGAATAATGATAGTCTTAGTAATTTTAATTAGTTAAATTAAAAATCAATTACTACATGCATAAAATATAGCATAAATAAAAGTGACATTGCTGTAATAATTCTCATTTGAAGAGAAAGAGGAAAGTATTTGCCTCCATAGAAAATGTAGAGTACTGGGAATGTATGTGATGTCATGAAATCCTGCCAGATGCATGTGTGTTTATGAGGGAGCTTGTTAAAAGACATTGTTTGCATCATAGACGCTTCCGAGCAATGTCAACGGTCAGTCATGCAATTTTTAGGAGTGGAAAAATATGAACTCTAATGAAATCGATTTTTGAATACAAAATGTGTAGGGCATGGAGTATATGTCATGCCGATTGGTGTTCTAATGGTGAGACTTGCTGTGTGAAAAAGCATATTGATGACAGATCTTGACCTAGTCAAATGCATGTTATTATCAAAAAAGAAGTTTTTCTATATGTGAACCATCTAGTAAGAATTAGTTGGCAAAGAATCTTTCGAGAAGCAGTGAAGAAAATGTTGATGAGCAAAGGAAGTGTTCGTGCAATATTATTTGAAAATTGCAATACCAAAAGGATTGTGCACAATGAGTGCCAAAGTATTAACAATAAAACAGAAGATTTGTTGCATGCCTGTTTCCATGCAATATCTTATTAATTGCCTTGAAACAAGAAGTCTACTGTTCCAGAATCATCGCTGCCGATAAAACATGGTGCTATCACTTTGATCTGGTCACCAAAAGCATGAGCAAGAAATGGAAATACTCTTTATACTCACACCCCGAGAAGGCTTATTCATAAACTAGAACTGGCAAAGCTGGATTAACTTTCTTCTTTGGTGCCAAGGGCCCACTACTGTTGGAATGGACGCCTCTGAGCATGACTGTTTGCTTCCACATTTCTTGAACTGGCAAATACTATCCAGAATCGCTGATGTTTCTAAGGTTATCCCCTTGTAAGATAATGCTCATAATCATATTGTCTATGACATACCAAACATTGTTATGGTAATTTTACTGAGGGACTATTGGACATGATACTTACAGCCTGAACTTCTTGCAGTGTGACTACCATCTTTAGCCCACACAAGAAAGCTCTAACAGAACAGCAATTTTTCAACAATAATGAGTCTAAGCTGTAGTTCAAAATTGCTACCGCAACCAACCACAATTTTTCACATGGGGTATCTATTGTCTCTTGGATCATTGGTACACTGTCAATCAACAAGGTGACTTTGTCTAGCTTATCCCTTATGTTCATATTACTTTTGTTTACTAATTTATGTTATTAACATTAAATTATTTCTCAAACCAACTGTTCAGCTACTTTCATTTCAGTGACCATTAATATCTATCTCACCTCTGCTGTAAATATTGACATATAATGAATGCTTCTGCTGTTATTAAAAATGTGAACATTGTCCTTACACTCATAATTTTCATAAGAACTTCTTACAAATGACATTGTATTTAATATTTTTATGACAATGTATAGTTAAAATCTGTTCTTATATGCAATGAAAACAAAACTTAAATTTTCATTTTATAATTTTCTATCAACATTTTCTTTTTTTTTAAAATCATGTTCATCAAATTTCATTTAAAATTTTATTGATCTGTTGTGTAACAAATCCATTTATATTAAATTTTATTATGACTAAATTTTAAACTTAGAATTTATTTTATAAAAAATCAGAATATAATGAATTGTGAAATTTTTATTAATATTTCATAATACCTCATTTTTATTTCATATTACCTTAATGTTTATAATATTATGGATAATAGCTTGGTGTTGGATATTGTTCTCATCTGAAAATATACCATTGTAATTTATTAAATAATATTTTCAAGTAAAACGTGTTATTTTTAAATTTGCATGATAAGAAAAGTTTAAATTAGTTTTATCTTAAATGTAGGCTGTTGGTTGATTGAAGTATTCATATATATTTGAAATTTCAAATATGTACAAATCAAAAATCACTAACGAATAAATAAAAATCTGTCCAGATTAAAAATTGTAGAAAATGTTATATAAATATATAAATGATATATATATACATGTATATATATGTATAATATACTCTATTTTCTTTTTATTTTATTAGCATTCAAGTATGGCACAACTTTAGTTCCTTTCACAGAAGAAGATAAAGCAAATATGGACTACCAGTCTGGTGAAAAAGGAATGAAAGTTCTTGGTTTCACAAAAATAGAAAATGTATGTTTGCATAAATTTTCCTTTATAAAAATACTTCAATTCAAATTTAAGTAATTTTTATTTTTACTTGTTTTCACTGTACATTTTATGTAATTTTATTCACTTATTGGCTGAATTTTTATTGAATTAAAGCATCTATTATTTCTGTGCTTTTTGAATGAGGAAATATTTTCTCCCGAGAGATTTACTGAGTAGGTAACTGAACGGTTTTGGCATGGCATATTGGTCAACCTAACAGTCAAAGGCAATTTTAAGGCATTTTAAAATCTATCACTGAAATTGCCTTCTGGGAGGATGTTTCACAAATGTGGGTCATATTCACTTGTCGGAATGGGGGAAACTGTAAAATAGCAAGCACCCATCCTTACACCAAGAGAGCAATATCTATTTCTAGGCATTCAACAGAAGCTAGACTCAAACCCAAGAATTTCAAGGAGCTCTGTTCTACTCCTAAGTTATGGTGAACCTAATTGAACTGTTTGCATTTCTACCCAGAAGTTCAACAATTAGAAGGTTTCATTAAAATTTTTAGTTGTGATTGAGAATTTTTTTAAGCTATAGTATCAGTCAAATTAGCACATCATATGCTAAAATTTGATTGTAAAAATAAATTACAAGTAAATTTACCTAACAATATTTTTTACTTGGATTAAATTTTTTTATTGTTTTATTTATTTTATCAGATGATATCTTTTGACTGAAAAAATCTACACTCATTTGATATGTAATTGATTGAAATAATTTCAAGAATTTAGGAATTCCTTAAAATATTTTCCCCTTTTCTAATTTTTATATTTTATAACTAGAATAAAAAATATGGTTAGATCTTCCCTACATCTATAAAAACTCATTTTGTAATTTATTGGAATCATCCTGAAAAATTAGATAGTTACCACTCTGGCTTTTGGTTCAATAATTCAAAGGTTCGAATCCCATTTAAGCTTGGGAATTTTTTAGTTAGTTTAGAATTCTCCCCTTAAACTATGTTCAGAGTCTTAGACTTAATGTGCAGAAAATGACTGTTGAGTGAAAATCAAACCAAAACTTATTAGTCAAGATGCCTTTCTAAGTTTGAGAACACATTGTCTTGAAAGATTTGAAATATTTTCAGAATAGGAGCCATTTAGCTTTAAAATTTAGAAATTTACAGTAGTGTTTGAAGTTTTTTTAAATCTGTTATTTAATTATTACACTTACTTTCATGTATTGAATTTTATTTAGATTTTGCATTTTGAGATTTTTCATAAAATGGTGATTTGAGCAATAAACCCAAATCTGGGTCTTGTATCATGAATTTAAAGGCTAAACAGACATTTTACAGAAATAAGTTTATATAGCGATCAAATTATAAAGATGAAGTATATTTAGTATATTAAAAAACTTTGTAGTTTAAGTTAACTAAATTATTGTAGATATAAAACATTAAAATATGTTAAAAATTAAATAAATATTAAAATATAATACATATTTTGCAGTGCCTTTTCGAAGAGCATAAAAATTGTATTTAAAAGAATTGATAAAATTATGAATAAGGTAGATATTTATAAGCTATGTATTTATTGAAAATGAAATGCTTAAGAAAATTATGATTTAAAAAAGTACATTTATATTAAGTTACTAATTATGTCTTTACACTCTCAAAAATAAGATTTAAATTTTTAAATACAATGGAATCTGTAGAAAACTTATTTAAAGTAAGGGTATATTGCCAAAATAAAAATTTGAATTGATGCCATGTAGTTAATCATTAGCTTTGTTAATGTTTTTACTTAATTTTTCATATAATATTCAAGCCAAAAATCTCAAATTCAGATTTCAGCTGTTTTATTGGTGTAGCTTGTATAATTGCATGATTGTAAAATGTGTTCCTGAAATCAAAATTTTATTCTTGCAATTTTTAAACACGCCAGCATGAACAGCTGCCAGTCCTAAGCCTGGATAAAGTGTGAAGGGAAATTGTGTGTACAAACAATTTTTAATCCTGTATTTACTGACAGTCCCAAAATCTTTATAATTTATTCGAAAACACAGTGAGAGTTTTGCGATTTTTATACAGTTTGAGGTGATTCTTAAATCTTTTTAATATACAAATTTCTGTCTGTTTGAATGAAATTTATATATTATAATATTTTATAAAGATATTTTGGAATTCCATATTATTTTTGAATATTTTTCTAGTTTTGTATTTTACAACTTGTATCTTGTTTATTTTCATTTATTTATATTAAGTAGAAAATTTAATATATCTTGCATAAATGTTTCAATTTTTGTTTGTGATTATTTAATAAATATTCTCTGCATTGATTGTAATTTTAAGTATTTAAAGCAAATTAAAATTGATCCATATTCAACTAGGTTCATCGATATCATTATGTAGGAGATAAAGCTATGTATGTCTTTGGACAGAAAAATAGAGAAGTAAGTAGGTGTTTAATCGTTAACTTTAAGAACTGAAAAATGTTTATTTTTAATATAACAAACTTTTTATGTTATCTTAATATTACTAAACCTATTTAATAATTATTTTTAAATGTATTTTTGTGATTCTTAATGAACTGTATAAAAAATCAATCATGCTACAAAAATGTAATCTGTTGCTTCTGTTTTCTGATGATATTTATATATTTTTTATAGTTGGCTGGTGTTATTCTTGCGCCATTTATCCAAGCACTTCATGATACTAAAATGGTTGCAATTGTTCGTTATGTTTATTCTCCTAAATCAGCTCCTAAAATAGGATTTCTGGCACCAAAAATAAAACCAAATTATGAAGTGAATTTTTATTTTTTTCCATTAATTTTTTATTTACATGTTTAGTAACATTATTAAATATCTATTTTAATTTGCAGTGCCTTGTATTTATTGCCTTACCATTTATGGAAGATCTTCGTCATTTTGTTTTTTCACCTTTAGATTCCAATCAAAAAAATATTCCTACAGGTACTTTTATTATTAAGATTAAACTAGTTAGTTCTATGCTTTTTTTTTTGCTATTAGCTTATTTATTTTCTCTAAACAGGTGAGCAACTTAGTGCCATTGATGATTTGATTACTTCTATGGATTTAACCAAAGCAACAATGTGAGTTTGTTCTCTATCTAGTGCTCTGTTATTTTATGACTGTTAATTATGTACATAATGCATATGATATCATAAAGCTTCCAAACTTTGTTTTACAATTCCTTTTTCATGGAAGAATCCCTAAATTTTGAAAGAAAAATTTTGGATTTCAGAGATGATCATTGATTTTAGTCTAATGGTTATCATAACATTGTACATAGCTTACATGTCAATACAATGAGAAATGTGCAGTATGTGTTACCTTATCTCTAATACTCTGTGTTCTCGGATCAACATATGATTAAAGTATTGCTTAAATCACAGTAACTAATAAATTTAAATGAAATTTTATTTCAGTTGAATTAGAAAATAAAATAATCATTGAATAAAATAAGTAATTGGAGTATTTTTATGTCAAATTTATGTAAAAAATTTTGCAATTTAATTCCATTTCCATAATAGGAATAATATAAAATTTCTATTTTGGGGGAAATAGATTATGTTTATGTAAGGAATTTTATTGATTTATTTTGAATATTTTATTTACATCTTATTTTATTATTTTACACTGTATTAATTTTCACATATTAAATTGATTTCTTTAAACATTAGATTACCATATTTTAAGTGCTTCATAGTATCATATTTCAATCTTAAAGAATACAAATTAAAATGTAACCTAAAATTTGGTTAATAAAATTCAAAATTCAACAAAAATGCAGAAAGAAATTATTTTGAATGAATTATGATTTTTATTATAATCCTTATCATTCATTGTTTTATTGAATATGAATTGAATCTAATCCTCTCTTCTAACTGACTATAAATTTAATTCTTTGCAGGAATGAAGAGGGCATTCCAACAGAAGATCTTAAACCAAAGTCAACTTACAACCCCTATATTCAAAGGCTATATCAAGTAATATTTATTTTCAGCATTTTCATATTTTTGTTTTCCAATAAGAATTTCAATATTTTTTAATGTAATATTTAATATTTATGCATCTAGTTTTTCTGTGAATTGATTACCAAGGAATGTCAAGTGCTGTAAATGTAGGATGATAAGAGTTAAGCTTATTTAATTCCGCTTATAGTGAAGATTAAAAAAAAATAATTGTATTTTTATTGGGAAAATCACCCAAATTATTTTTAATCAATAATTTTTTTGATTAAAAAATATCAAAAATTACATTAAAGGATATAATGAAATTTGGTATTGTAAAGGGTTATAAAATGCATTTAATTTTGCTCTTGGAAAGATAGTTAATTTATTTAAACATTCCCATTAAAATGAAAAAAAAATTTAGTTCACACCATTAGTTTTTCCCTTCAACCTGTTGATATTTCAGGAGACAATTTAAGTGGCATCACTTGTACCTTGGTAACTCGTGCACACAGTAGGAGAAAGGTCTTGTTCTTCAAGCAGTGCAGGGCAACAAAAAGCTATCCATTTTATGTTTAAATAAATTACATTGTTTTTGTTAAAAATGCTGTCAAAAATGTAGTTAGCGCACTACTTAAATGAAACATTAATCAATTATTTAAATAATATCAAACATTTATTGAACCTTATTGATTCTTTTGTGATTACCTATTTTAAAAGTATTAATATCTCCTTGATTCATGACAGATTTTTTTTCTTCATCTAAATTTTATTTATCCTTCATAAATTCCAACGTAATGCATTGCATTTGCATTAAATCATTGGGAAATTATGTATTAGCTAATTCTAGCTGATTTTTTAAATTTGTTATTGTTTCTTGTTTACAAGCCTGAATGCTATTTCATATTGCATTTATTTAATTTACTACTAAATTGTTTGAAGACTTCTTGTAATGGAACCAGTTTTGAATATTTTAAAGATATCAAAGATAAATTCTGATTTGATACGATACTATTAATTTAATAATACGATTAATAATATGTAAATACAATTTGTATTAAGATTTAAAGAATTTTAAAATGTGAGATATAACTTTGAATATTAAATTGCTATCTTATAGATTATTAAAAATACTAAGAAAAAGTTAATAAATGGAGATATGGTTAAAATTATTGCTTTATGGTCTCATGAGTGCAATTTTATTGATTCAGTAAAAGAAAATTTATTATTTCAAAAATTAAGCATGTTTTAAAATTAATTAGTCTGAAAAATATTATAGAAAACAATTTTCTAAATATAATATTACAGAAAAATAAATTTGTCTGAAGTTTATATTGAAATTGGAAGAAATTTTTTTTTATAAAATTATATTATGTATATTGAACAAATAATTGAATCTGTAACTTTTTTAATCTCTGTAATTTTATTTAAAAAAGCAAGATTGCTACTAAAAATTTAGCACTTTTTTTGCATAAGTGTTATTTTAAAATTCTTTTAAAAGTGACTTGTCATTTTTCAAATACAGTAGTTTTAAATTTAAGCAGCTCAATGTTTTAAATCTTATATCTGCAAGAAGTCTTATATCTGCTTAAGTGAAAAATTGCCAAAATGTTTTTTTTTTCACAATTTTAAATTAGATATAATAAACTTTTTTCTATAAAATTTAAATTAGTTTTCTATTGCAATTTTTAAAAGTATAATTTCACATTTAAGATTATTTTTTAAGTGTGTCTTTATAAAAAGTAAAGTCAAGAAAATTTTATGTGTAATTTTTAAATTTAAATTTGATTTTATATTTCAGTTATTTTTTTAGTTTCATATTTCACTCATGAAAAAATTAAAAACTTTTTGTGATTAAATAAATTATTACTTTATGCAAAATTCTTTCCCTTTCAACATACAAAATTTTATTCTTGTTTTGTTGTGCTCATCATTTTAATTTGCTTTTAATAAAAATACATATTTTACTGCATTTAATATGATCCAATATTCTGTGAATGTACACATGGGTAATGAATATTATTTTAAAACTCATTTTTCATTTCAGTGTTTACAATATCGGTTTTTGTATCCAGAAAAGACTTTGCCTGAAATTCCCCCTCAAATTAAAGCAATTATAACTCCACCAGAAAAAGTGAGCAAAACATTTTAATTTATAGCTGAATTTAAAAACTCTTCAATATTGACAAAATACTGACGTTCTTTTTCATTTTTGATTTAGCTCATTAAGTTATCTGAATCAGCTATTGACAGAATAAAGGTGCTTTTTCCTTTGAAAGAAAATTTTCCTAAGAAGGCTCAAGAAAAAGGATCTTCATTTTTTGAGTATATTTATTTTGAAAATTTCAAAAATATTTACAATATAAATTTTAATTTGACATTTATTTTCTTGTGTTCTATGTAATATTGTTATATGAAGGAGTATTATACAATTATCATCTGTATGTTTTTTTCTATGAAAGAGTTTAATTTATTAACCTTTTAATTTTAATTGATATTAATGTTTGTGAATTGAATATTTTATTAATGCAAATTGGTAAAAAGTGTGATTTCAAAAATACACGTTGGTAGTTTTTACAGAATATTTACTGTTTATATTTTTTAATTAATAAAGAAAAAAATTATTTTTAAATAAATATAAATTACATAATCTACTTTTTGTTTGAACAAAAATATTAAGCATTTAACAATATATATTAGAGTAATTTTATTTTTATCTAAAGTGTAAGTACATTTTACTAATAAAATTTTAAAATTTATTACAAAAATTTTCTTTTTTGTTTATAATAATAGAATAGAAAAGCAAAATAGAAAAGTATACGCTTTTTATAGTTTTATTTTGTAGCTGCAGAATATATTTCAAATGAGATTTATTGCATTTAAATTTAAAAAAAAATTTTTTTTTTTTGAAAATACCTTTGTAGACATTTGTCTTATAGATTATTATTTTAATCAGAGTTTTCTAAAGTTTTTTTATTTCTGAACCCAAGTTGTGTGTCTGATTTTCATTGAAAGCTAAATTTTAAATTGCTCATATTTATGATGACTATTATTTAACAAGTGTGCATTTTTGAATCAACATATTATTGTGTGTTTAAACAAACTTCATATATATAGATATTTTATATTATAAAATATTTTCAATGATTTTTTTAATTTTATTATATAAATAGACAATGTTATGTTTCTTTATTCATTTAAATGTTGTTAGATTTTGCTCATAATTTATCATGATTTTCTGAAAATGTACTTTACAATTTGAATAGATTTTACTGCTATTAGTATATTTTTTGTGTGTAAAGAAGTAATAGAAATTTTTGTAATTTTATTGTTAGATTGTAATTTATACATTGTTATTTTGATTGTTAATAAAGATAATCTATAATTAGATATGTTTCAGAAGGGAAACAGGTGTTAATTTAGACTATTTCTTAGCTATTAAATAGATCTTTATATTTTCATAAAAGTATACATGTATAATGTATTTAAATTTAACTTTTAATAGTATATTAATTCCAGGAAGTCATCAACTTCTAATAAAAAACGAAAACTTAGTGATGATAATGGCAGTCTAGATATAGATGCTGTCAGTGATAAAATTACCAAAGTAATTATGTTTTGCAATTTATTTTTATGAATTACTTAAAAAAAATTATGCTTCAATTTTCAATTGGGTTTTAATAAGGAAGCATTTGTACATTAGAAATATCCCAATATATAAATAAGTATCAAATTTAATATTTCCATTATCAAGGGCTTTTATTTAGCAGCATCAAAAATAAGTGAATGAAATATTCGTTTTTAATTCTTTACTTTTCCATGTTATTCATAACCAATTTATAAATTTTATTGCATATGTATGTATGATATTAAATTATTAGTGTAATGTGAAATTTATATAGGATTTGGCTTTAAATTTAACAATAGATTGAGAATTTTGTTGTATCAATTTTTTTGTTTAGTGTTTTAATCTTTGTTTGTCAAAAGTTAATTAAAAAAATAAAAGAATAAGCTAAACTGGAATAAAGGAAATTTTCTGAAAACATTATCTGATTCTGTATTTCTATATTATAAATTCTATTTTTACTGTGAAATGTGGAGTCATCAATTTACAATGCTTCTGATAAAAGTGCGCATGTGTTCATTTTTATTGCAAGAATGTCATAGAAAATAGTTCCTCAACTACAAGAAACTATTCAATAAGGATTGCATGTAATTAGAAAAGTTCTCTATGAAAATAACTGTTCTTTGTAGAACTTATTTCTGTATGATGTATCATTTAAATGTGTGTATTTTTCACTTCTTAAATAAACATTTGAATTGACTGTTAATACAATAATAGTGCGATAAAAATCTTTATATTCCTTACTTAATAGAATAGTAATCACAAAATGTTTCCTGTTTCTCGTAAATCCCCAAATTTGTTTTATATTTGAAACATACACTGCTGTATTTTGAAAAAGTATCAAAATTTTGTATCATGAATTAGTATATTAGCCAAGTAAAAAGTGTTAAATATTTATGGAGCTATTTGTTAATCAAAAATTAATAATATAATGTAGCTAAAAATTAGTTATTGTTATGTAAATGAATAAAAATATTTTGAATTCATTTCCATCTAAAAATCTACATTTTACTGCTATTAAGTATTATTAAATAATAAAATAATGTAATTAACTAAAAAAATATTAAATATTAATTAAATATAGCTTTTGTGTACAGCCCTAATTTTATTTATGTTAAAACATTTTATGAATACAAAGTTCAATAGTAACATTTAATATGTGTAGGATAATTCAATGAAAGTTATTAATCATATTTAAGTTTGTTTTGTAACAATCTGCTTTGTTCCACAGGTAGGATCAGCACATCCAGTTCAAGATTTCCAGTATTTATTAAAAAACAAGACTTTACAATTTAATGAAGGTAATTGCACTTGTCAATTTATATAGGAAGGTACAAATTTTGTTTTGTTGTGACTTTTCTTTATGATTTTTGTCTTTATCACTCAAAAAATTTTATTTTAACTTAATTATTGTACATGAGATAAGTGTACTGACACAAAAATATCAATCTGGTTGCCAGCTGCAGAAATCTTTTCACTTCATTCACAAAAGTGGTCTACAAAAATCAAATTTAATTCATGTCTGGATCTATTAAATGCATAAAACTCTTCCATAAACATCAAGTGAAATAGTCGTTTTAATGAATTTTTACAGTTTTTAACTGACTGTTCATTATCTTTATTTGTGTACTTGAAAAATCTATGACAGTTTCCACTTGATTGATGCTGAGCTGTCAATAGAATAATTAATTAACGATCTGGCTTTCAGTTCAACAGATTGTTTGAATCATATCTTATGCATGGATATTTGTAGTGATTCGGAATCTACTATTAATTGTAGCTTCAGGTCTAATTAGCTATGTTTGCAAAAAAATTATTGTTGAATAACAAACAAGCCATCCATCAGATTGACTCTTAATTTTGTTCCAAGAAGTTTTATGTATTAGGAAGAAGTTAAAGGTGACCTGTTTAATTTAAATGCATACATAAAATTTTAAAATAAAACAGCCATTTTTTAATTCCCATATTTCATAATTTAATTGATGAAAAAGTGTTAAATTATGTACATTGTTTTTCAAAAATAAATTTAAAAATCTCTTAGAAAGAAACTAAACAAATTTAATCTAGAAACTTTTTAATGGCAGCAATAAAACATTCATTATTAAAATATAATTCATGTTTTTTATGCAACAATTTTACTTTTTAGGGAAACTGTACAAATGACTATGTCTCAATAAAAGTTTTATTTCTTTCAAATCAGAGATTTCTAGTGGAGTGAGTATACATGGGCTCTCTCATTGTTAATGAAAATTCAAAAACAATATAACAACAAAAATAATTTTTTTACTGTGCTGTTGAAAGCTCAGGCAGCAAAAGCCCAATTGACTGGTTATTAATGTAATCCTTTTTTTTTTTAATAACGACGGGCACTTGGGTGACTTACCTTTCGCCACAACAAGGCCGAAAACTGCTACTCATTTGTCGTTACCCAGCGGGCACCTGTGAACCAAGTCACGGAGGCGAGTAGCATTACCCGCGTCATACCACCACAAACCCGTTTATAGGGCGCCTTAGAATTATTACTGTTGCCTTAGAATTCATTCCTGAATTACAATTTAAAGTGAAGTAGCCCTTATGCACACATATGGCTAGAGTGGGAAAAAGTGAAATCAAACAAATAATGGTAATTCCACTGAATGTGTTGAAAGTAGGAAATATCGTTATATTGTTTTAAAATAAGTGCTCAAAAAACATTCTAATATCTTTTCTGTATCCTGTTGCTCCTGTATAAGCTCCTGTATAATAAAAAATGAGATTTTAAATTATAATTACAGTTTTATAAGTGAAAACAATAATTTTTCATAATATTAATCTGAATTTCAATATCAATTGGTGATTAATGATTATTTTTGTTAGAATATATAAAATAAATGACATAAAAGATGTTTCATTGCTGATTTCAATGCGTAATATTATGCAAAAGGTGATAAATAATGAGAATAATTCTGTTTTGCTCTGAACAAATACAAATCTTTTTCCTTTTATCACAAACGCTGCTGGCTTATTTTGATATTTGCAAGGGAATCATTGTTTAAAACTGCAAATTTCTTTCTTATTTTATTAATTACATCTAATATTAATTGGTTAAAAGTCAATTTCATTAATTTTATATTTCAAATACTTCTAAATGGTGTGAATACTTTTTTCAAAATATTATGTATATAAAAATATTGACTGACAATCAGATTTTCAGTATCAAGTTTATCAGTTTATAATAACTGACAATTTTATTATTAAGTATGTTATCTGATGTTTAGCATTTAGTTTCAAAATCTGAAATATAATTTAATGTATATTTTATGTTATCTTTTAGCTTGTAAGCAAATTATTGCTGTTGTTAAAAAGTACTTGGAAATTAAAGGAAATTTAAGCCTCTATCATCAAAAAATTTTGGCTATTTGTAAAGAGCTGAGACATTCTTCTTTAAAAGTAAGATATACTTCAAATATGACATTAAAGACAATTTTTTAATTTTGGCATTATTTTCTGTTAAAAAAGTTCAAATATTAGGAATTTTAATATTTCACTAACAGATCATATGTCATAATATAAAGTATTAGTTGTGATAAAATTTTATTACCTAACAGATATTTAAAAAAAGTACAGTTTATTTTAAAAAACCATAATAAAATTACTGTGAAGAATCGAAAAATGACTTCTTTTTCTTAGAGTTGGGTTTGTATGTCATTGGGCACCTCTGCTTTTATCAGCATTTTGTACCATTAACTCCAAACCCAATGTTTCCTAGTTCCAGTTGCTTGGGTCACCCACTTTATTAATAAAGTCCGATAACCCTGTAATGGAGTTTAGGTGTAACTCTCTAGTATGGATTATACCTAAAGAAGTTAATCTAGGGAGGGCAAGAGCCTCGCATTCATAAATGATATGCTTGGCCGTTTCCTCTTGCGTATGACATTTCTTGCAGATAGGGTCTTGCTGAAACAGTCCCATCTGGTCAGAGAGTCAGTCATGTTAGCGATAGCTTCCTGACTTTCACCAGAAGAATATGGTTTGGAGGTCATTTCTACCTCCTGTGAAAGATTCATTGCTGCCCCTTCACTAGATTGCCTCTGAGCTCCCTTGTCTTTTTCAGCAAGGTCTACTTCAGAAGCTTCACCTGCAAATGCAGAAAGGTTTGTTATTTCTTGTGTCTTTTCAGCCACAAGATAACAATTAATAAGCTCAGGTAATATAAGTCCACCCAGCATTCCCTGAGTTACTGGGCAATGCAAATTACTCTAGAAGTTCACCAGGCAACTAGAGGCTCCGTTAAGACACCATTACTGTGGTGCCAAATAACCCTAGGCACAGGTCGCATAACACCAGGGTTTACGGGAGCTGGTTCACGGTCTCTGATTCTATATTCAAGGCTATCCTGTCATTCCTAGAGGACATTCGGCTCTCCACCACCTGCCGAAGCGCCTGGTGGCTGCTCAAGCCCCAGGAAGGTACGCGTACCCCCTGGTTCCAGGAAAATTATATTTGGTTAAGGACAATTTCTAAAATAAAATGAAAAAAATATTCAACATGAATGTCGATACCTCCTGGAAATTTTTTTAATTGACTCCTGTAATTTAATTCTTGGAAATCTGTACAAATCCTGTATCTAAAATTACTCTAAAAAATTTTAAGTAATTTGTAGTGCTGTTTCAGTTAGTGAATCATATCTGTAAATATAGCACACTAGGAATTTTTATTATTATCCTATATATTTTAAATCACTGTATAATATTTTTTTAAAAAATTCCTTAACAGTAAAACTATTTAATAAATTTAGATTTTTATTTCACTAAAAGTAAAAATTTTGTCTTCGGTACTATTTGTTCATATATTATATATGCTTGAAAAAGGTTGCATATATATATATATGTCTGGCTGTCCGCGTATATGTGTGAGACCGAGAAAAAGAGATTATGATAAAAAAAGGAAGAAAAACTATTCTTTAAAAAATTTTAACATTTGTCTTTTGGCATGAATTTTTTATCGAATTTATTCAGGTTGCGTAAAAAAAATTTAATTAGTGATGGACTATTATCTAATTCATGTGTGATTAAAACCTCTAGTTCACAGAAGTTATTGTAGATTAATTTGAAGACAATTAAAAAATCTTAGGTGTTATTATAATGTAGCTTCCTTTTTTTCTAATATGTCATTAGTTAATCTATTTAAGTATATTCTCCCTTGATATTTTTAAAATAAGACACATCAAAATATTTTTTCTTTTCTAGAGAAAAGATACTGCACAGTATAATGCTTTTATGCTAGATTTGCGAGAAGATTTATTGTCATATGATATGGAACTTTGGAATAAAATCAAAAAAGGTGATTTTCCATGCTAATGATTTATTTTAAATTTTATCTGAATAGTATTTCTGTGGAATAATGCTTTCTTTCTTTGTCATTTGTATTAGAAAACTGTGTTCATTTGTATCAAGAGACTTTCATGTAGTACAAAACAGTTTTATGAAATAAGAGTATTTATAAAGGTGTTAATATAAATACTTATTACATACCAGAACTACAGTCATGCCTTCTCTAACAATTTGACTCAAAAACAATCTGTCTCGTGCTTAATTTCCAAATTTCTGAGTTTCAATTTCCTAAAGTTTTGATTTAATCTCATCCATCCATCTCATTCCATTTTCAGCATTTTTCATTGAATCAGATATTGACCTTGAAATTTTTTGTGCATACTTTTTCATTTATTCTCTCCATGTTCCTTCAATTATGGGTTTTTTTCCTGATTTTACAGTGTATTATATATTTTTCTTTAAACAACTTTTGAGTTTCTGATTATTAATCATACTTAAAAGTTTTTTATTTGTATTATTTGACAAATTTTTACATTTTTCATGCTTAAATGTTACATAAATATTCTACTTTGAAAAATATTTCGTCTGATATTTAATTTTGAATTTTAAATTGTGTTTCTATTTTTAATTCAAATATTTTGCTGTAAATAATCTGCTCCAGTGTAAATAAATTGCCAGTTTTTGATTCCTGTTATTACATTTTTTAATCATTGTGTGTTGACTGATTTGAAATAGTAAATGTAAGGAGAAAAAGGAAAATTTTTTAAGGTTTTCAAAAAAATATTTTACATTTCTTATACTGAATGCTTCTAAAATTAGGTTTTCCTTTACATTGTCCCATTTACTCTGTCAAATCAATTTCACGAATGAATTTGGATATTATTTTAATAACTCATTTAGTTGCTGTCAAATGCACTTTTTGTCATTACTATTTAATAAAACTATTATTTCAAATATTAATTTTAGTGTGCCCATTCAACTGTTATTTTGGAATAATGGGTACTTTAAAAATTTAAAGTATACTTATTTTAAGATACTTTAACACTTTAACATCCACTCCTGTATTTTGACCTCAAAGAGAATTAGTCACAGAGTGTGGTATTCACTTTTATAAGAAAGGAACCTGAAAAATTTTTAAGCTTTGCCATCAACAAACATGATACATAATACGTAAAAATATCTATTGTTAAAACCTATGCATTTGAAACTTTTCCTTTAGTAATTATTGTAAATTCTGATTTGTATCAGCAAAATAGAACAACATGCATTTAATTAAGCATTGTAAAATATGTTTTAGAAACAAAATATCCATACAAGTGTTTTATGAAATGCTTCCAAATTTTAACTGAATTTGTTATATTGAATTTGTGAATAATTTATACAAACTGTTAATTGTAAATCCTATTAACAGTGCAGAATTTATTAATAATCCTGAATGGTGCAATAATCATTCCAATATATCATTCTTTTAATTGTTCAAAAAAATTTGCTATTTGTTGTAAAGTATATGGACATTTCTAGAAAACATTTTTAACATATTTCTTATTTATATTGTGATATTTTTAACTGTGAGCATTTTTAACCACAGAAAAAATTGGCTTGATATCTGACAAAGAAGTAAAATCCAGTACAATTACTGTAAATGAAGCTGAGAATTTCCTATCTGTGCGTTCTCTCGAAGATGTCAAATCTAGTTTTAATACATCTGATGTATATAGCATGGATGAGGATTATGATGATTTGGTAAGTTAACTTAAATAAATATTTATGAATTTCAATTCTATGTCATTCTATAAATTTATTACGTGCATTAATTTGAATTATAAAAATATTGATATTTTATGATGATGCCACTATCATTTTAGTTTACTGAATTCTAATTTATTTTTAAATGCATAATTGTGGGTAGAATATTCATTCATTTACTTCAACATGATATTAACATATTGGTCATGTACCATGTTTGTTATATATTGTTTCTCAATATGAATTAAATTGGTATTGATTTAAATATTAAGGAAGTTGACGAAAGGTAACGGTTGTAATTCGCTTAATAATTATGTTGAAAATTCTCTAGTCTTAAAATTCACATCATATAAGTACAAACATTTTAAAATACACTTAAAAACATTATATTTCTTAATAACTCAAGGTAATACGAAAATGAAGCTTTTGTAAATTTTTATGTGTTAAATTAATCTTGGGCTTCTATGTATTAGTATATGAAATACTTACATATAGAAATTCAAATTCAGTGTTAAAGCAATTATTTTATTTTGAAATCTGAACTAAACAATATTTTCACATTTTAAAATGTAGTAAAAATTCAGAAGTTTATTAATTTCTCCAAGTTTTCTTCGCCATCAATTTCTAGTCATAGAACAGGTACACCAACAGCTGAAGATCATTGAGCACCTGAACATTCGCCACATGTTTCCTTCCTGCAGAACTTTAGATAGGTAAATGTGTGTGGACCACAATACCTTATTGTAAGAAAGAAAACCCTCAAATACTTCAAGCACCTGCCAAATATACGATATGCATGCAGAAATTCAAAATTACCCCAAACTAGGCAATATATTATAACATTTTTTAAGTAGAATCACATATAATTTTTATCTTCAGAAATAATACATTTATTTCCTGCAAGATTTTATCTCTGGAATGATATTTTGTAATAATGTAATCTAATATTAAACAATGAACTGAAACTCTTGCAAATGAAGTAAAATTATAATACTGATATTTTTAACTGCAATATAATCTATATTTTATAGTTGTTATTCGTTTTATTGTAGCTGGACCAACTATGAAGTCTTCAGAATAGATGTGCTGCATCATGACATTTTATCAAACTATTATGGAAGTCAAGTTTTCTTTGTAAACAGATTTGTCTTTATAAATGATTTGTTTATAAATTAGATTTTTTATAAAACCAATATATTTTTTGTTAATTTTTTAAATGAATATGAAAAATTAAGAATTTACTTTTACAAATATTATATTTGTTGATGTTTTTACTGCATCTTTTTTATCTTGTAGACTCATAAAATCCAATTTATTGGAAAGACAACATTTGTATACAATACACTTTATACAACAAATACAAGTCAGGGTTCTTACAACTCCTAGAAAATTCTTGAAGCTCCTGAAATTTTAATTTAACTCCTTGAAAATTATGAATTATTCCTGAAATTTTTATTTACCTTGATGCATTTATTTTTTGATAAAAAATAATTTAATTTTTTGAGTTTTTTATTGTAATATTTTCTATGAAATTGTGTTGGAGAACCCAATTAAGTATAAGCTCTTAACCTCTTGACTACAGCGAGCATATATATATGCCATGTTAAGCTGATGCATTTACTGCCCCTGTGTATATATACACCTCTCCAGAGTATGCTTATGTGTAGTCCACTACTATCAATAACGCTAGACGCATGGCTTTGAAATTCCATAGAATGTCCTTGACATTGTTTATGGTAGACTTGCATATTTAAAAGAAAAAGAATCTATTTGGAGAGAAGAATATTTCTTGGAATGGGAAAAGCTGTTGCTGTTACGATTTGTGTTTCTTTTCAAGCAGTTCATAACTTTCTATTCTTTTGCATCCATTTTCATTATAATGTGTTATACATTCTTGATATTTTCTGTTGAATATGTCTAATATTGAAGACAGAGAGTTAGAGGACTATTTTCTATCATCTTCAGGGTCAGAAATGTCGGAATATTCATACCTGCATGCTGAGTTTTTGTCGGCAGGTAAAGGGCAGCACTATTGATATTAGATTGTATTCATAACTGTTGACTAAAAGAAATATCTAGTTAAGCCACAGTATTTTCTTGGTGATCCAGTTCAGTCTGGACCAGATGTAGTATATAGATTTATGTGTTAAGTGAAGAGTACTTAGCAATGAGATTGTCATGTGATGCAATCATTGAGCTGATTTTCATCGATTTTTTTCTATTTGTTTCTGTCTTTTATATTGTATAAAATTCACTGAGTATTGATATTTAAATATAACATTTTTTAGTTAAAATATACTTTCCATATCTTGCTTCGTGAAAACCATGAATAATTTCAATAAAATGGGATAAATTTATGATGTTAATGAGTGAAATAAAGGTTGAAATAGATTATTTAACATGCCTAGTGAAAAGTGCCTTTTCAGTAACCAATACTCTGGAAAAACCATGCAAAGAGTAGCATTTGTGTGGTTCAGAAAAAAATAATAATTTTGTAATTTTGTAAAAACAGTTTAAATTATTACAATCGACTGTAAAATTATTTGTATTGATGAGAAGTTTGATCCTATTAAAGATAGAATAGATACTTTTTTTTAACTTGCCCTCAAATAGACAAAATCGTTGTTACTTATGGAAAGTAGTTAATTTGTTTTCATTACTCTTTCATAGTCAAGTATCTATTGTAGGTATGTGGCTTTTCTGTGAACAAAATTTTGAAGGTAGTAAATTTAAATAATCAATCAATTGGTGCTGAGTGCATCATTGATGATTACATCTAAAACATAGGAACTGTCAACAATGAAATAATTGGCAAAGACCTAATTAGTTTTAGTGCAAGTGCTAGGCAAAAGTATAAATTAAAATAGGGGAAAAACAACACTAACTGAATGACAAGAAAAAGAACTTGGAAAAAAAATGATGAACAGAAAATCAAAATTAAGCATTTGGAAGATGATATATATATGGACTTGAATAATCTACAATATGAATTGCAAAGAACATCTTGAAATAATTGGTAAATTAACAATAATCGCATAGTCAAACACATGTTGCTGTGGTGTTTCAGAGAAGCAACAGTTGTTACTCAGTATTTATAACCAATTATAAGTAAAAGTTTTAAATATTAAACATAATCATTTTTTTAAATAGCAATATTGTGCATGTATTTATTATTATTGTATCACAAGAAATGTGCAAATTTTATTAACTGATTAGAGAAATAGAAAAGTCTAGAATATGGACGTGAAATTGTGTGTGTGTGGGTAATTTAAAGAGTTTGAAAGTAAACAAAAGGAAAAATTAGAATTGTTTTCATCAAATAATTGGGGAATAAATCATCCTAGAAACTTTATATGACAGTTGTATTTATTTTACTTTGAATAAGAATATTTATTTGAAAAAAGATTGTTATAAACATCTTGAAATATTCTATAAATTAAGTGATAAAAATCTAATGAACATGTTTAAAAATTATAAAGTTACCCATTATTTTTTATATAATGTGTAATTCAGTAATCTAAAGAATATTGATTATTTAAATAAATATTTTTGTGTTATAGCTAAATTCATTGAAGGCTTTTGAAGTAATTATTAAATATAATTCTAACTTAAATAAAAAAAATATTCTCCTTAATATTTGCTATAATTTTTTTTATATACAATTATAATTGAAAAAAATGTTGCATATACATAATTATATGCATATTTCGTTAAGAGTAATTTTTAAAATAAGAAAAAAAATATTTAGCATGGATGTTGATACCTTCTGGAAATTTTTGATTTCTGGAAAACTCCTGGAGTTTAATTCTTGGAAATCTGTATGAACCCTGATTATTATATACACTTTATTGAAATTATACTACACTTAAATAAATGTCATTTTTTTCTCTGAAAGAAATCGTTTTTAGGAAAGAAGTAATTTTTTCTCCCATTGACATATCTCGAAGTTTTTGTAGATAACTATGAAAATAATTTAAAATTTTAAATTCATACCACAAATAAGATTTAAAATTTGTCACTAATAAATAGCATAATATAGATTTTTTTGTTTCCAAAATGGGTATCTATCCAGTACTTCCGTACTATTTTATCGAAATCGGACTCATTACATAAGAAATTGTTAGTGGAGCTATACTTTATTAATAGAACAATAAAATACATTATACCGGCCATGAATCCTCATGTATTATTAATTGTGAAAAAATATGATTTTTATACTTTGTGTTAAATGTAGAAAAACATTTAACAATTTTGATTATGTTTTAGTGAATAATTTAAGAAATGTATTTAAAAATCCAATCAATTAATTTAATATATCAATAAATGTTCATATAGGCAAATGGAGAAGAAATCCAAATATTCATAGTTAAAGTTCAGTACTTTTGAAATTGAGTGTTTTACTTGTTATTTATATCATTGGAATGGCTGCTATAATATATTCTATGTATTCATTTTTATGTTGATATTTTTTATGAAGTCTTGAAATATTAGTGCTGGGATTTAAAAAGAACTTTATTGAATTTAAGATGCGAGTTTTAAATTTATTGTTAAATGCTTAAATAGGAATGATAGTAAAGTTATTGTCTAATGTTTAAATAGGAGTAAATACTTGGTTTTGAGTGAAAACAAGCATAAAAAAAGCAAATGTAAAATAATTAAAAAATACAATATTTTGTTAGTCAGAACTTGCTAGCAAATATTAGCTATGAAATATTATTTTCAATAAACTCTTTTTAAAACCAGAAAGAGAAAAAAAATTAGTATAGTAGATGCTAGTTTTTACAAACTCTGGAGACCTATAAACAGTTCATAAGATAGAAAAATAATGCATTAAATTATTGAGACCTGATTTTATGTTAACCCAATTACTTTTTCTTTATAAATAAAATTCTATAAGAGAGAATTATATTTAGAATGCACACTAATGGGAGCAATGCTGTAATTCTTTGTTTTGCTTTTTTACCACATAACATTTATTGCTAAAGCTGTGTTCTTTCGGGTGAGATCCTAATTAACAAACCTTTCTTGTCCCTGTTGAAAACATCCTCAGAAAGTAGTGATTTCAATGCTCCTTCTTTCTATTCAGTTTCTAAATTTTATTCACTGTTCCACTTTTACCTCACAATTTTCTAAAACTCACACTGTGTCTGTTTTAAATTTTTGGAGCCAGCAACAGTTGAATTACTATCAACAGGAATGTTGATGTTTCTCTGCAAGCAAGCAAAACTTACCAGTTTGGAGTACTTTACAGTATTTTCAAGTGAGAGCAATTTTGCTGTTATTGTTTGCTTTTGCGAGGAATTCTTCCCCCACCCTCCACCCCCAAGTTTTTAAAATTGTTTTGAAGCTGTTCTTTGAAATTTCCTACTTTTCTGAAAATTTTGTCTTGTTTAATAGTTTTCTGTCTGCTTTTAGAATTTCCTTTTCTACTTCATCTAATAAACACATTTGGTTCTTCAACTGCAACAAATCCTCTATGGAACTGGTTCAATCTCCCTCTTAACAAATAAAACTTCATAAATTAAATTGTTTTAATAAAACTAAACCAGCCACAGAACAGAGTTCAAACTTTTAAAAAATTTTTCACTTTCTGTGTTCTTACATCTTTTGTGAATTTAATTTGAAAGTTCTTTTCCATCAAATATTTGTTCCTATAATGTGTGGAATGCTGTCACGTTTTGTTTTGTTGTTCAAAAATAAATCTTCTCAAGTGTTATATAAAAAAGAAATAAAATAAAAAATATCAGATCATAAAAAATGAAAAAATATAGAAATCAATTTATAATAAAAAATAAAGAAGGTATGCAAAAAAAAGATTTTTCAAAATTTTGTTTCATAATTGGCAGTTAAAATTAGTAGTCCCTAACTTAGACACAATGATAAACACTAGTTTGTAAAAAGGTGAGTTTTCATAAATTAGCTTCGATTTTGTATTGATTAAATATTGAAATTGAAATAATAATTTGCTGTAAATGTTTTAGAAAAATAACTAAGTATTTTCTGATGAGCATAAAATATCTTTTGCTTATTAATCTAAAAGTATCAATTAATTTTCTATTAACAAAAAAAATGCAACTGATTCTTTCTAGTAGTTTAATAATGAGCTAAATATTTCTCCATTTTTCATTCAAAAATACATATATTGAAAAAATAACCATTTTTTACTTTTATATATATATATATATATATATATATATATATATATATATATATATATATATATATATATATATATATATATAAAATTATATTCCTTGCATTTATTACTAAACATAGAAATTTCAGAAATATATGTTTTTATATTTTCAAAATTTCTTTTTGTCCCCTTATAACTTCTAGGTCTGCATTTATTAACAATTATTTTTATCTAATTTTCCAGAAATCTTTTAAAATTTGACTTATAAAACATCACACTTGAAATAGCATTCATATTCCAAAGTTATTCGTAACTTGATAATTTGAGTTCCTAAACTGAAATGATTTTAAGTTTAATCGTGTTCATTGACACTGTTATGAAATCAAATGTTTATTGAATATTTAGAAATAAATTCTCTATTTATATTAATATTTCTATTCTATAATCACTATGATATGCTATATTGAGAAAAATTTATAAAACATTCTGGGAGAAAAAAATAGGAAAATAAGAAAGATACATTTTGAATTATTCTGTTTTTATGGCACTTGAAAAAAGATTTCACTTATATTTAGTAATTTCTTAGTGTCTGTCTATGTACATGTTAATCTATCTAATGTCCTAAATGTATGGTTTCTCTTAATAATCTTATTTTGAAGTTTAATTGGATAACACATGAGGAATTATCTCCTCAAAAAAAATTCTGTTGTGTAATCATATACTTACAATATCATAATTTCTTATCAGTGCGATCACATTTTACGCCTTGGTATTAGCAAAGGTGTATCGTTAGAGCAATGTTTTCTTGTATTTAGTGTTACTTGAATGAAATCATTTCTTTTCTACAAATGGTGAAGTAGGTTAATTTTTGTCAGAGGTTTACTATTCCAGTTGAGGTAAGGGATCGAGTCCTATAATAGAATAAATATTTTGTATTTCTGAAAGTATTAGTGTTAACCTTTACTGCTGTGATAAGATCAGAACAAGTAATGCGCTGGTTTGGTTTTTGGAGGAATATATTTAACTATACACAAAAGAGCCGGATTATTTGTAATTGTATACAAGTGTAATCAAAATGTTTATGCAAGAAATTTTTATTGTTACAACTAAATAGTGTATATTGTTGTGGCTTATTCCGCAGCTAGATCCTATCCAGAAGGTCATGAATTCTCAAAAAGTCATAAACAATAAAAGAATTTGTATGCACAATGGGAAAAAGTACTGCTGTCACCTTTAGACTTATTCATTTTAGTTTCTCACTCAAAGGTCATTTTTGCACACGAGAGCTAATTAAATCGGGACCTGCAGTTTAGACTGAACTTCGAATCACTACAAACACCCAAGATACGATTCAAACCCATGAACTTGAACCAAAGACTAGAGCTTTAACCATTCCCCTGCCAGCTCAGACTGCAAACAGCAGAAGTTTTACCAAATTATTATTTTAAACCCTGTATATAGTTAGAGAATAATCAACTGCCAAATCTGGATTGTACAGCTTTCGAAGAAAAAGGGGAAAATCTCATATTTTCCCAAAGTTGATGCTACCAGGATGCGCTAAAGCCGAGTATACGAAGACTAAGTAGTGTTACTAAAATGAACTGCTTTGTAAATTAGGGTTCGACAATTTTCTTTCAATGATGGGTCTCATCAGGCTTTCTGATCCGCATTGCACTTCCTAAAATGTTTATGAATCTAAAGAAAATACCCAAGTAGTAAAATAGCTTGGCCCTATATTGGCTAATCATGCCATTGTCTATGTCCATTATTGGCCATCTACATTGGGCGAATCCTGGATGGTCTACATTTCGTTATGTAAGACCAATGTGAGTTGCTCGAATAGAACCAAGCTAGACAAACTACATTGGATTAATCTGGGTGTACTAAGATAGAACCAGGCTTGGCTGCCAAAATTAGTCCAATTTAGGCAGTCAAGAAAGGACCTATCTTGGCTTATAGGTTTGTCTATATTATGTATAGATCATAATGATAGACAAAGAATTTTATTTTGAAGAACTATATTCGAGGGAAATTATATATTAAATTCTTGCAATAAATGCAAAATTTTTTTCATTTATAGCTGTATTGTTACTTTTTATATAAGTAAAATAATTATCATGCTTGAAAACTATAATTTTGCATTCCATTTTGAAAAACACAAGTGACAAATTTGTTATTCTTTTAAAAAATACTTAAAATTTTAGCAAAATTTACAAATTATTGTTATATGATGAAAATTACATTAAGTTGAAATTAACATTCAAAAAAGAAAGAGAAGTGAAATAAAAAACAAGTAAATATTTACTATATATATATATATCAATTGTGGATACATGGTCTATTTATCATACAGATATTAAAAGCAGATTACATTTCTGCATTGCTAAACACTTGTGAACTCAAACTTTTCATTTCTGTGTATAAATGTGTATAATCACATTTTGACGTTTTACACTATTTTAATTTTGTTAAATAAATTTTTTCTTCTTTTAAGTGAATTCCGATTAAAAGTTAAACTAAAAGTAAATGAGATGATTCAGTGTCTGTTGTTTCTGCAACTTTCAGTGCAAATTCCGCTTCAAGAATAGGGGCGCTCCGTGGCTGAGTGTTCTAAAGCATTACCGCTAATCGCTTGAGAGCGTAGGAGTGTGGGTTCGATTCCCACTGTGGCCCTGGTGTTTTCTTCGTTATTCTTCTGTGGTTGTACATCTGTCATTGTGCTATTTGTCCTATTATCGACGAAGACTTACAAGCGGATCTCAAGAATCAAGCATACAAGTCTGAATATGTGTTATGTAATAAATTCAAGAATAGATATAGAACAATAGATATATTAATTCCTCTTATCAGAAGAATTAATTTTAACGGTATAATCTTTCAGAGCACAGATCTGATCATAATCCAATCATGGTCGAATTCGATCTCAAAACTTCTCTGATTAAATCACCCTCTCTTTATAAAACTGATTGCATTAAATATAAACAAATTTTAAATATTAATCCCATTACTTTTTTAAAAGTAAAGACCAGAGACGAACTTGAAAATGTATGTTTTCGCTTTGAGACGAAGCTACTTGCAGCACTACCCTGCTATTTTAAAGTTTTAAAAGCTAAAAGAAATCAACTAAGGAAATTACATCCTAGAACCAGGGGGTACGTGTACCTTCCTGGGGCTTGAGCAGCCACCAGGCGCGTCGGCAAGTGGTGGATAGCCGAATGTCCTTGACAGGATAGCCTTGAATATAGAATCAGAGGCCGCGAACCAGCTCCCGTAAACCCTGGTGTTATGCGATCCGTGCCTAGGGCTAATTGGCACCGCGGTTTTGGTGTCTTAACGGAGCCTCTAGTTGCTTAGCGAATTTCTAGAGTAATTTGCCTTGCCCAGTAACTTAGGCAATGCTGGGTGGACTTATATTACCTGAGCTTTTTAATTGTTATCTTGTGGCTGAAAAGACACAAGAAGTAACAAACCTTTCTGCATTTGCAGGTGAAGCCTCTAAAGTAGACCTTGCTGAAAAAAGACAAGGGAACTCAGAGGCAATCTTGTAAAGGGGCAGCAATGAATCCTTCACTTGAGGTAGAAATGACCTCCAAACTATCTTCTTCTGGTGAAAGTCAGGAAGCTATTCCTAGCATGACTGACTTTCTGACCAGATGGGACTGTTTCAGCAAGACCTTATCTGCTGGAAATGTCATATGCAAGAGGAAACGGCAGAGCATGTCATTTACGAATGTGAGGCTCTTGCCCTCCCCAGATTAACTTCTTTAGGCTTCATCCATACTAGAGAGTTACACCTAGACTCCATTAAAGGGTTATCGGACTTTATTAGTAAAGTGGGTGACCCGAGCTACTGAAACTAGGAAACATTGGGTTTGGAGTTAATGGTACAAAATGCTGATAAAAGCAGAGGTGCCCAATGACATACAAACCCAATTTTTACGAAGAAGAAGGAAATTACATCAAAATAACGTATCTTCAAATCGAAACTGAGTACAAAAGAGGTAACAGAGCCAAGATTAGCAAATGTAGCATTCAACAATGGAGGGACGAATAACAATCATAAACTATAGTTAATGATTGTTATTATACACACGACCAAATGCATTCGAAAGCCCGTGGGTGTGTTTGAAAAGAAAGCACGACATTTTTTGACTTTTCAAGGCATACATAAAATTGCATACCTAAATAAAGCTAAACAATTGTTGATGTTTTTGAAAAACATTATTTTATTTAATCATATTATTAATCATATTCAAAATTACTATGCTCATCAATGAACTTCTTAAAATCACTTATTTTCCCCCAAACTGGAAAACTACATACATTATTCCTATTCTAAAGCCTCAGCAGGAAAATTTTCTTCCATATAATTGCAGACCTATCAGTCTATTTCCTTCACAAAATTGCTGAATTTTTAAATAGGGGATGGACCAGTAATTAAATAACAAAATCATTCCGGAACAACACTTGGGTTTAAAAACACTACGCAGTACTATACTCAGAAAATACCCATCAGTTGATGACAGCTAGTGATAATCATCCACAAATTCCAACGTAAAAAGATATTGGGGCAGTTTCCCTAAACGTTGTCAAAACCTTTGATAAAGCTAGGATTGGTGGGCATGATTTTTTTGGTCTCCTAGACACAATCATCAGATTAATGATATCATAACTTTAGGGACGAAAGTATCAAGTTCCCATAGGTACCACAAATTTTTCAACAAGACAAATTTTAGCAGAAGTGTCACAAGAATCCAAACTTGAACCCAGATTCTTTTTCTTATCTGTGTGAACGACATACGCACATCACAATACACATCCTTGCATCTCGCCGTGGATGACACATTTTTACTTTCACAGTGCAGAAAATTATCAAATATTACAATGCACTCAATACACACAGCTATTTGAGCTCTGGTTCAAGAAATGGAAAATACTGGTAAATGAAAACAAAAGTGATGTTTATACTAAAATAATACATTTAACTTAAAAAATATCAAAATTTCTGGAACATCCCTACCGTGGTCTTCTACCTGCCAATATTTATGCATAGCGTTTGACAAAAAAATTAATATTAATATTATAACCATATTAATAACATTAAAAAAATTTAAACAAAGAACTGTTTTATTATGCCCTCCTAAATTACAGATGTAATTTGTCAATGGATAACAAAATGCTCATTTACAGGGCATATCTCAGACCACTACTATCCTATGCCTGCCCTTTCTGAGGTTATATCCACGACAGTATATAAAAAAAATCCTCCAATATAAAATAATAAGACAGGTATTTTTGAAAGGAAAATGTAAGAAAGGAAATAAAACCGTCCACATAATGTACGATATATGCACTCAAAAATCTAGAAAAAAAATGACTCTATAATTGCTCTTCTGTCCTGTAATGACCTTAGACCCATAACCGGTACCGTATCTGTGCACTACTTTGAATATGTCCAAAGTTTTCTCACCAGCCACCATATATTGAAAACATAGCGCTCATGTTTAAATACTTGTTTGTCTTTCATTTCCTTCTATTTAATTCCAAAAACTGCAAAATATGTATATACATACAATAAAAAATAATCAATAATAATAATAAATGAAAAAAAGAATATATACATTTTATATTTACAAATAAAGTAATTAAATAAAATATATTCATGTACTCACAGAAAATTTCTATTTTTGCATGTATTATGTGTTAGCTAACTTCTCTCTCACACTGCATCTGTAAGTCCTTATTTCACCAATAAGAACTTTAATTATTTGTATCTTTCACTAATTTCTTTGTCAATATTGCTTATGTATATACTTAATAGTAGATTTATTTAATTCCTTTCATCCCGTAAATTTTGTAATTTGTTTATAGTTAATTTTTAACTAATCAGCTATAACATTAGTATATTAACTACTCAAATTTTTACAAGCCCCGCCCCTTTAATTATATTATTAAATATGCTTATGAGATTCAAGATGTTGTCTACCAGCACATTCTAGATTAGTCAATGAGGGCTGAGGATGCCAGACGTTGCCAGGTAGCTGAATAACTGCCTGCCGGCAACCACTTTAATTTGTCATATGACCATCATCATTGAGCATTCATTGTGAGAAAAGTTTATATAAAATTCTAAACATTTATGCGTTTTAAAATCTTGAATGAAAAAGTCTGCTTTGTATAATTTTTTAGGGATAATTTCAATCAAAAACGTAATTTACATGAATATGGGTAATTCGTCCTAACACGACACATTAGTCTCTTTTCTATCACACATTTACACTTAAAATGCATTAAAGATTAGCTGTGAGAGTGGCGAAATAGTATACTGTATGTTAAGAATCATCGTGTTTGGTTGAATGATATAAGTTTTTCTCCAGAAAATTAGTAATAAATACATTTAGAGCTTGCACACATTCCATTCAGTGCATCTGTTAGAAACGAACGCAAGATCATCCCTCATAGTTAAGAGGAATAATAAATACGTTGCACAGCACACATTACAGTCTGCATGTTCACCAATGTTCTCATTAGTATACTTAGTTCCACTCTCACAACTAACCATTAATACTTATATAAAACCAAGTATTTATATCTACATATTTTTACATAATATTTTGACTGGTAGTCATTAAAATAAAGAGTTCATGAATTATATTGATTATTATATATATATGAAAAATATGATTAGCTAATAAATAAACTGCTATTGAACAAATATATAGAAAAACTGCGCTACAAATTTTAATTACTATAAAAATGAAAAGGTCTCTAAGTAAGCTCCAATGTCTATATCATTAGTTTTTTTTTATTTGAATAAAGGTTTTTATTGGTATAAATGCTATAGAATTTTATACCTTATCAATTGAAATATTATATATTAAAAGTAATCCTATTATCCTAACTAGCTCATTGAAAATAATAAAACAAGTTCAAACAGTTTTTCATTTATCAAGAAACATTTCATTACGTTTATCAAGTGTAGATAAAGCAAAACACAATTTCATGGGTTGAGAAATATTTAGGTGATTAAAAATGAAGATATTGATTTGAAATGGATGATGAAAAATGAGTTTGACATTTCAATGAAAAGCTTTTCTATTTCTTTATTACTTTTCTTTTTTAGGAATGCACATTTGTTTGAAGAATGCATCGAAAAAATAAATTTCTTTCATTATTGAAAGAGCTTTCACCAAAACTTCTAGTATAGTCGGAAACGTTAATGTGTCTGTTGAATCTGGAAGAAATCCTCAAGAAAATCACTCAAGAAAGAGCGGATAGTAATGGAATCAAAACTTTACCATCCCATGATTCTGAAATAATTCTGTCTGTAATTCTTGTAGGAGGCCCATTGTTTATCCATCTCAAAGTGCCAAAGGAAATCTAACTGTACGTCCTTATCAATCTAAATTTCCTGTTTTCCACTCGCTAAAAGAAATCGTAAATTCAGGGAAGAATGGTTTATTCTTCGATTTGATTTTTTGTTGTTTCTTTGAAAACTAATTGGCTTTTGTAATAAGTTTGTTATATTGTTAACTAAAGTGTGTGGGTGTTGTTGTCGCACCAGCATGCTTCCCTGTACATAGTTTTCAGTTGGACTATACCAGTTACTTGGAGTGTGGGGGTGACTTCTTGGATAACGCGAATTGTTACCTTCTATTTGTTGTAATATAATCCTTCAGCAAATAAAGTATTTTGAATTTTGGTGCAGAGTGTTTTCAGATCCTCTTAAAGAACATATCAAATGTTTAATTACAATTAACGGGTTCAATAATTGGTTGCAGGCTGTTCAAAAATTTAAATTTCAATAGTCCTATGTGATTCTCATAATAATTCAAAGTTATTTGGATAAATTTTACTGAAAGATTATTTATCATTTTGCTAAGCTTGATAAGCAGTATTCAAAAGAAGTTGATGAAAAGTGCAAATAATTTAAAATAGCTTATGAGGCAAGTTTTTTTATACACATCTAGGAATTAATTTGGGCGAACATGGTGAAATTATATTTTTTTCAAATTAATGCATTTTGGAATTGATGTAATTTTTGGAGTTAATACATCTGAAAACTAAAGACAGCTTATTAATTGAAAAAAGATTTTAAAAATAAAGAAAAATCCTATTCTTATGTACGCAAATATCAGTAAAAAATCACTCAAGATTTTTTACTTCACACAAAAATCACACAAGAAGATTCTTTTAATGTATACAAGTTGAAAATCTGCAAGTATATCAAAATAAAATAAGATTGCTGAAATATATATATATATATATATATATATATATATATATATATATATATATATATATATATATATATATATATATATATATATATATATATATATATTTATATATATATATATATATATATATATATATATATATATATATATATATATATATATATATATATATATATATATATATATATATTTATATATATATATATATATATATATATATATATATATATATATATATATATATATATATATATATATATATATATATATATATATATATATATATATATATATATGGTGCTGTTTTCCTGCAATGACTGATGAACTTAAGCCATTTCTAATTACGATCAAATGGCTGTATTACATACATAGATGATTACTTTATAATCCTTTTTTCTTCTTTTCTTGAATTTTACTAAAATGAAGAAAATTGATGAAGAATTCTTGCATAATTTGAGAAAAAAGTAATTTCTTCATTTAGGGTGAATATTTTTGATTTACAAACCCTATACGTTATGTCTCATGATAGGACTATTCAGTAGTGCAGTCGTGCAAATATTTCAGGATACTCCTATGGCAAATTACATTCATTATTGTGCAGCTGGCTTAAGCTTGTTTATAGCTAATAAATATTTGCCAATTGACAATGATACATGTTTCTGCAGTAAGAAACACGCATTTCAACAATTAAATTACTTCACTCTTTCACACTCTTTGTGCATTATCAAAAAGGCATGTCATTTTTGTAAAATACCAGACCAGAAATAGGCTTTATGATATCCATCGAATTTAAAATCACTCAATGATACTAGATAGAGTTACAGAGTAAAAGCTATAAAGACATTATTTGTGATAATCTCTTGTAATTCTGGAAGTGTGTGCATATGCACATCAAATAGTTTTTCCAGCACTGCAATCCACTCAATACTATCATGCTGTGACAATTTACACTACCTGCTTGATCACAGTTTGCATTTGTCACCAGTTGTTGTCATCTGTCAAAAGAAACTCAATGATTTAGTTGACTATGTGTCCTCTTCATTTTTGTTGTTAGGAAACTATAATGGCCATAGCCTTTTGTGAGGAAGTGATGATACCAATTCTCTCTGTCAACAGACAGAACAGCTAATCTCTGACAACTATCTACAAAGAAATCTGCTAATATCTACAACGAGAAAACATATTTCCATGTATTCTCACCCCCTTGATCTGGTTATTTGTTTCCAATACCTATGCTGTATTAAATTTTAGAAAATATTTTATACAATAGTTATCATTTTCCTCTCCTCATATGATTGGAATGTGCGACAGCGTTCCGCTACTGTCGTTTATAGTCGGGTAGATTGTGCATTATTTTCTCATTTGATAATTGTTACGGATACAATGGTTACCGAAGTGAATATTGATGAAGTGGTTAATATAAACTCACTGAAATAATCAGAAATACTACAGGTTCATCTGTTCCGAAGAGTTCCTCTAAAAGACGCCACCAGCCGTGAAAAATTATGGTGGGATGTTGAATGCCAAAACGCATACAAGAAAAAGGAGAATATGAGAATCATTTAGAATGTATTCCACTATGAAGATTTTGCTTTTAAGTACAGATTGCCTTTAAGAAATCAAAAGCAATTGCTTGCAGAAGTCAGAGGGAATCTTGTTATCTTTTTTCAATATTCAACTCCCAGTAAGTAGTTGTGGAAGAACGTACTTATTAGGAATTCACCATCCCTGTTTTAAATAGCGGTTCAGCTTTCTATACTTTCTCCTATTACATTGATAATGTTCTAAGTAAAACTATTGTTAGTGTTTCAAGCTCTGACTCTTAAGGTTCCTAGTTTTAAAGACAAAGAATTCTGCGGAACAAACTAAAATTCGTTTTCATCATAGACAAGCTTTATGTTGAAACTATGTATTTCGAATGTCAGATGTAAAGAAAGGGTTACTACAGACCAAGAATACCAGTTCCGGAATAGACGGAATCAGCTCAATCTAATGCTTTGATAAAAGAGAGAGAGAATTGAATTTTAATGTCAGAAGTACTTTTGATTCGTGGCCAAACCAGAAATGTCTCTCAATCATGGAAGAGTTTAAAATATAATTTCACACTATTTCAGAAGTACTCAAATGTTCTTGAACTTAACATTAAAAAAATATTTATAAATAACCTATTATTTCCATTTAAAAAGTTTCTATGAAGAAAAATAAAATATTTATGAACACCGATGGAAAAATATGTAACTAATTTAATATTAATTCAATATCGTTTGATATTAGACTCACGTAAGCAGTTTAAAATTTTCAAATTCTATTTTTTTCAAATATTTGAAAAACATTAAATTTGAGTTTCGAACAGAGGAGGGGCTTTAAGATCATATGTTCCGCCTCTTTACAGGTTACCTTTATGCATGTGACTGACTTGAGAGAAGTAAAGGCGTGAAGTTAGTGGAAAGTAAAGGAGAATTTGTAAGACATTCTGCTTTTTATTTACAAACCTCCGAAGAGGTTTCCAAAAATTGCCTATGCCCACGGTATTTCACGTGGACATGGCGGGGTATTGGGAAAAGTTTTCAACTAGCAATAGTCACGCCTCGGTAGAACCTCATTGGCTATGACACTGCCTCTGCGCAAAGCTAACGCTGTGCAAGTTTTCTTAGTTTATAATTCTTTTTGAAAATTCCAAATAACGGTAGTAAATTTAAGCTTCAAATTTTTATATTATTTTTATAATAGACTTGTTTTATGCAAATATCATAACCATTATTAGTTTTAAACTACAGCTTAGGATATTCCTTCGATATGCATTAACGCTATTTATGCTCTTATATATATATATATATATATATATATATATATATAATTATCACATATTAATGACGTTTTTTTTTCGAAACGTAAAATGTGGAGGAGTAAATTATTCATCACATATCTCTGTTTTTGCCAACAGAGTAACATTAATAATTAATTTTTCACTTTTTAATGGGCAAATTATTTCTTCTGACATTACGATATAGCGTGGTGTGTAGATAAGTGTAGCGTGTAGTAAAGAAAAGAAGTAAATTATAACTTAAGAGAATGTACTAGAGTATAAATATTAAGCTTTTGAACAATTTCCTTGAGAAAAATATCCATTGAAATAATAGAGTTTGCTTTGGTATTTTATATTTCCCCAAACACTGAATGAAATAAAATTAAAAAAAGAAAAGTTGTTTAATTAAATATGAAGTATTAAAATCTTAAAAAATCAGCAATTAAGTTAAAATAGCCTTGTAAATTTAAATCATAAAAAAACTTTTTATACGATTTACATAATATATGGTAAAATTTAAAGTGAAAAAAAGGTAAATATTTACCAGAAGATAAATGAATCAAGGAAAGATTTAAAACTGTTACTGCAGATTTTCTTCTCTGAAAGAAAGACTATGATCTTAAGTGATAACAAGGCAAATTTCTCGCGTGTATTACGACAAACAATTATCCTATCAAAAACAGCCTTAAATTTGGATTCCACAGCATGAAAGGAGACAGGCTTTGCTTTACAATCAAATCGTTAGGCAGAATGGAAAGTTGTAGAAACTGGTCAGTTCGTTAACTGTGAATTGTTACATTCGTTTTGTGATGTAGCAGAGAAATGCAAAACAAATTATAGTCTGATTTAGATACGCTTAGATTATACATGTAAAAAATATTATTGTTATCATACGATCAAATTAATATTCGTTAAATCCCGAGAATGTTAGTATTTTCTTAGTATTATCTTTAAAATATTACTCAAACATATTATTAGGTAATAAATATGAATCAGAAATATTGTAGATAAATACCATGCGATGTGAATGGTAAGATAAGAGTATGTATTAAGGCATTTATATACAGGAACTTTTCGGAAACACATTTAATTATTGTTTCACGTTATATTGCAGTACCACGCTTAAGCTAAATAAAATAGTTTTGTCCGATACAACACAAATTATTACTAAACACCTTAGTAGGTATCGCAGTAATATCTGTGGTAAAAATTGGTAAAAATTTCCAATGGAGGAATAAAAGGAATATAATAATGAGTATTTAAATTGACTTATTAATTATAATCTACCTTTTTTATGGTAAAAAATATGGATCGTAAAATTTTTGACCACCAATTTGTGATAATACAAATTTCAATCAGTAAAAATCAAAGCATTGGTTTGAGAAGCCGTTTACCATTTATTCCAACCTTTAACACGTGAACAATAGAACAGAAAAATGACAAAATGAAAAAGACAAGACAAAACATTCACTTCGTGGTTATAAAATCGAGAAGGATGATTTAACTTTATTATTATTTTACAGTTTTTAATGTATTGTCTATTAACACTCTTGGCAAATGAAAATGGAACATCGTGAAGAAAAGCAAATCACGAGACATTTATATTACGCACTTTCGGCATGAGAGATGCAAATAACCATTGCATTTAGTTCAAATAAAATTGAAATAATAAGTAAATTAGGGAAAAAATAAAGTATATATTAATTTCCCCATATGAGAAAAAAGTTTTTTAATAAAATTGTAATATTAAACATTTAGAATACAAAGAGAACAAATTAGAGCGCTAAAGATGAAAGTAAAAATGGAGATTTAAATTAGAACTGCGAGAAAAGAAAGCAAAAAATTATATTGAGAAACGATAAAATTATAACTTGTTTTTCTCATAAGAGCTACAGGGGAGAAGAAGGCTTTTGGAATTAATTTGTGTAGATTAGTGGTTCCCAAAGTATTTCTTATGTGCCCCTAGGAATCCCAGTAACATTTAATTATCAACCAATAAGCATAGGTTTCCAAAGAGGTCCAGGTGGACTCCCAGGGGTTTATAGGAGACCACACGGGGTTCCACGTAGAAGTGAAAAGAAAACAGGAGTTCACAAGTTGTAAGTGGGGGTCCACGAAAAATTTTCTGGTTTTGAGAATAAAGAACAAAAATTTTGGTTTGAATATACCTATCAACTTACGCAGGTAATATCATTCACTAGGTAGGTACTCAAAAATATTCGAAACTCAGTTCAAACACAGAATTGAATAGAACAACAGATAATAATAGTAAAAGCGTACACCACATATCAAGACTTGCAAAGTGCCGCCCGTGCGCCCGCTCGTCAGGGATGTTTGGTAAGATCTGCAAAGGGATAAAATACCACTCCAAGAACAAAACGTTACTCATTTGTTTCCGGGATTTTAAACATAAAAGTATTACTGTGAGTGAATCAATGTCAGTGTTTGCAGTGCCGGAAAAAATAAGTATCTGCCTATTTGTTATACATATTTTCATTGTATATTGTTATCTATATCAGTCATATTATATTTGTTTTGCTACTTGAGTGTAGTAGGTAGTTATGAAGTAAAAATTATATATATAAATACTAGAGATTATTCTAAACTTCTATAAAAAAGAACAAAAAGCCAGAGAAGATTCAACAATACTTTTTTGTTTAAGAAGTTTTTGTTAGTACCTAGGTCTTTTTTGTTAGCAGCAGGGGGTCTACCGAAAATAGTAAAAATTTGATAGTGGTTCACGAGAAAAAAAAGTTTCTGGGAACCCATGATTTAGAGGCTGCATGGAAATATGATTTATGGGTCCAAGCAACATTTAATAAAAAATAATAAAATAGTGGTATATTTTTACTATCAAGGAATTTTTGGATAAATAATAAAAATACAGAGATTTTTAAGTCCTGAGTAGGTAGGTATCAGCCTACCTATATCATACATATAGGTAAGCTCTTGAAATAGAGTATATTTCTTAGATACTGAGTGTTATGTCCTTTTATGAATGAACGTTGGCAAAATTTATTTCCCCTAATTGAACTTAATAACACCAGAAGGAATGATTAGTTTTAAGATCACTAAAACTTAGTAGTTGTAGATGTGGCTTGATCTTTGGACACTTTTGGATCAATTCGGTTCCATTGCATTACTTTACTGGACAAGATAACAACAACTAGATTTTAGTATTGTTCAACTTACTTCAATAAATTTAAGCTTGCAATTTCCACCAACAAGGTAACAACAATATGACAAGAAAAATATAACGACATAACTAATAAATACAACTGAGAAAATCTTTCAAAAACGATTAAAAAATCTACTGATACAAGCCTTTGATTTAATAGTTCCAGATGATGCCACCTATTTAAATTATAGCAAGCATGGCAGGGTGCGAAAAAAAAAACAGCCGAAAATTGATTTATACAAAAATGCAATAATGTCGTTACATGTATTAACTTGTCTCCAATAAAAACAAAAAGTACATCGTTGATGTATTCTTTTTTTAATAGTAAACTATAAAAGACTATAAATTAGTACCGTATATAATTTTTTAACTGTAAAAGATTATACACCATACATTTTATCAATAATTTAATTCTATGTTATACATATACGAAATGTATACACAAATTGAAGTGTATAGACAAACATCGAAATAAGAATGTATAAATAAAAATTAATTTTGTATTATTGTAAGTTTTGGTATGGTTGCACTTTTGTATTGTTACGCAAATAGTGTACTTTTGTTGCGAAAGTATGTATGAAAAAACTGATCTCTTTTGAAATGATTTATATATCACATTTTTAAGAGAGTAGTCCTTAAATGTTACTTAAGGGTTATTTTCTTAATTAAAAGATTATTATTTTTATAATAAGAAGAGTTCCTTTCTCTCTGTGTGTTTGTCTTTCTTTATCCTATCACTTTCTAGGAGAAGAAAATGCACACTCACTAATGTCCCACTGTATAAGATGCTATCACCTTCTCTCATAGCACAATAGAGTTGTGTTTGCATACCCCAAGCGAAGTCGATCAATAGAAAAAAAGAACGTTCGTATGGTTCACTAGATTATGTTATTAGAATATCTAACAAAATTTAAAGGAAATTGTTCAAAGAACTATTTTTTGTTTAATTTTGGAAAATGAAGAAGACTATGTTGTTTGCTTCTTACTATGTTTGTAACTTAAAAGTGGATATTTAAATTGATTTAATGCGATCTTCGTTTAAATCGATTTAGTGTTTCGATTCCTGGAAAGTAAAAACAATGATTTGTGACGCTATTTAATTAATTTTAAAGATGACATAACCTATATGACTTTTCGCATTAAATTTTGAGAGGTCTAAGTCAATGATAGAGCAAGCACCATTGCTATATTTATAAGGGTAGGTTCTTCAGGGGCGAAGGTGTCTGCATCAACATTTTATATATTATTTGGCATTTTATATATAATTATTTTCACAAAGTTAGTTCATGTCTATACTTAATAGATATGATTAGTCTATCTCGAGCTGTCACCGTCGGGTTATTCGCATTCAAATCACTGAATACAACATTGCATAGGTTGATGATATCATTCACTACTTCCTCATCAATTAGGTTAAGTGGGAGGAAGGTAAATAGTAGATAAGTATAGGTAAGTAGAAGATAAGTACATAGTAAATAAGTACACTGCTAATAATACAGGAATATTAGCAGTATTATTAGCAGTGTGTACTGCAACGGTATTATTCGTGAAGGAACCGGTGCTAATGTCAAGGGAATCGAAGCTGCATCAGTTTTTGAAGTACAGTGTGGTTCTTACGCCTGTATGTGTTATTCTGTCTGTTGTAATACACGTGAAATTGGTATATTGGCTCTGAATCCTGGATGAAGGTGTGTTTCCATGATATCAGCCTTCAATAAAATTCTGAAGTTCAGTTATGCTTGGAAGCAGTCCACATGAATTCCACGAAATGATTCTTAGTTTTGATGGTCAACCATGGTCGCCTTTGATGTTGCTGGCTAAGGATAATTAAACGAAGAAAGTGTTAAAAACATCATGTCATATTTTCAGAAACTTAAATTAGAAAGGCACTGATGTTCGGAGTTTCGATAATTGTTGATTGACGACGGGGTAGGTGGTAGTATCTGTACTTCTGCTTGTGGTTTGTTTCCATTCATAGGTGGGGCTTGTTGCTCCATTTGCCTAATTTTTTCCGCAAAAGTTTTCCATTCGGATACTGCTCTGCATATTTATTGGATTTCTGGGGCATTCCAAGTAGTTGCTAATATGTTTTCCTGAACATAAAGTGCATTTTACATCTGTGTTTCTAGGATTTAGACAGTCCTTAGTGAAGTGGCCATCCTCGCACTTTAGAAATTTCGGTTGCCGGTGGTAATAACGGCCACTGTGAAAAAACCCTAGGCAACCGTAATACTTAACAGGGGTTCTTTTTTTTTTTTACTTAGTGTTTCTACCGTTACGTTAAAGTGTCAAAGAAGTTCTAGGTCATGGATTCTTTAAACTTTATCATTTTTTGGTAAATTTATTATAAACAGGGGCATATTGTATGCATTTCGCCTTTTTCCTTTTGAGTTGAAAGCTGTACATCCTTCGCTTAACTTTAAAACTCGTCATAGATGGCTTGAAATTCATAATCAGATAGCTGTTCACGGATTAACTTGAACATTGTACGATCCCCTGCAAGCTCGTATCTATGAGAATCAATTTTGTTATCTTCAATATAGTGGTTAATTGCTATATTTTCGTTAGAAGTTTTAGGATTGAGCTTAACGTTTGTTGTTAACCTCGAATAGATTTGCAACAATTTTGCATATTTCAGTAACGAATTTATTAGCATTCTGATTGTTATCAAGAAAGATTGGAGGAATTCATTCTTAACTTTGCAGTTTCATTGGAATAATAACTAGTTCGCGAGATATTTTTTGCAATTTGATTTTTACCGTGGTCGGCTGATGGCGCTGCGAAGTTTTTACTATTTTTTCTGTTTTAGGAGTTTAAATCTATTTTTTTGTGTAAATATTAATTTCAAAAAGGAAAATGAAATTATTTCTTTTCCTTTTTAGCTCAGCCTCAATGGCTAGCTTGTTGACATGCTTAAAAAGCTTTTCACTTCTTCGAAATCCATTGTTTCGGTCAGACATTTGAGCTCCAGATTTAGCATTTGCTACTGAAATCATAATAATTCTAATGTTATGGCGTTCACTGAACAAATGATGCAAGTACATACTTTTACAATCTCAAGGAATATCTTAACTTCTCTAACATCACTTAGAGTTCCGTTAATATTATAGTCCTGCGAGTACTTAAACTGTAGATAAACGTGAGCAAGTCATTGTATATTCACAGCCTGAAACTTTTAGGGAGGAGCTAAATTCGCAGCCTCAGAAGACATCCTGATAAATTTTATAAGTCCCTAAATAAGGAAAATAATGAACCCAGAAAAGAACAAATAAGCAAATTAATTTTAACCTCTCAAAGACCTTAATCTTATTAACAGTCTACGAAGAACTGGCTGACAAAACATCAGCTCCCAGATTGTATACAGTAAAAAATAACAGTAAAAGGATTTGGGGGCGGAGCTAAATTCGAATCCTCATGAGACATCCTAATAAACTTTAAAAATCCTAAAAATAGGAAAAAGTAATGATCCCAGGAAAGAATAAGCAGAGTTTTAACCTCTCAGTGACGCAGAAAGCATTAAGTGTGTGAGGCATTTTGGTTGACCCAACAGCAGCTCCCAGATTTTATCCAACAGAAAATAAATGTACTAAGGTTTGGGGGAGGAGCTAAATTCGAACCCTCATTACACATCCTAATAAACTTTACATATCCCAAAAAAATAGGATAAAGTAATAACCCCTCCCCCAGGAAACAAACCGAGTTTTAACCTCTCAGTGACCCTGATCTTATAAACAGTGTGTGAGGCATAGGTTGAAGCATGACTCCCAGATTTTATCCAGCAGAAAATGAAAGTAAAAGGGCGTATCTATTCCAAAGCGGCTTTGGTCAAAATATTCCAGTAGAAATAGTGCGATTACTCTTTCTCCTTAGCTCCATCCAGATCAGGCCGAGCTGGCAGCCGAATGGTTAGCGCTCTTGCCTTCGGTTCAACAGTTCGTGGGTTCGAATCCCACCTTGGGTATGGATGTTTGTAGTGGTTCGGAATCCACTTTAAGCCGTAAGTCCCGGTCTAATTAGCGCTCGTGTGCAAAAAATGACCGTTGAGCGACAAACAAACCAAACCAAACCTCCATCCAGATGAGAGTAAAATAGTGAGTCAATCTCTGCAGGCTTAAATCAGACCTTCAATAGGGGGAATGTATTTTTCCTGTCTGCTTTTTTTCTTCGAAGTTTTTGAGTTTTTAAATAATCCTGTTTGCTTATGGTTTGAATTTTAGAGAATTTTTGGCAAATTTGGTTCTATTTTTAAAAAGAAAAGAACATTTATTTATTGATTTATATCCTTTAAATCGATGTAGGTCTGCAGTTATTTAAGTCAGCTTTATAGTCGCTTAATTTGATGTTTTTAAATTCTGGTTTGGATGTACTGTAATGCAATCGAAGAAATTTTCTGCTTGTTGTGTACTTTTGTTGAGTTACTAAATTTAATTACTTTTAGATTTCTTGTTTCATACCTAATTATTTTGTTTCTGCAATACTATGGAACATTTGTAATCATTCTGAATTATATATTTTCAAACTATCGAAAGTTTTTCAATTTGATTTGGCTGTTGAAACGTGCACTGGTGATGCATATACAATAATTAATCTGAGAATGGTTGTGTAAATTAATATTTCCTTTTCGAAGTTTAACATAGAATTTTTCCCAATTAATGTTAAGAGTTTTGTTCTTAACCCATTGAATTTATTCCTAACTTATTTTCAGTTTGGAGAGGCTTTCACCAGGTAGTCAACTTTTGGTTGAAATTCTATTGTTTTATTTTGTACAATTAATATTTTTCGGAAGATAATTTGCAAAAGAAAAGAGTATTGCCTAAGTTTCATCAGTGTTTAATTCCATTTTTCTTCTTTGGAACAATTTAGTTTGAAGATTTATGTATTTTTTTAGATTTCCTATTTCTTAGTATACCTTTCATTTCGAAATTTCACTTTACATTTCACTTTGTCTGCGAAATTTCACTTTACATTTCACTTTGTTTGCGAAATTTCACTTTACATTTCTTGGGGTCATTGTTTCTTTTGATTGATTTCTCAATTTTGTTCGTATTGTTGGTAATAGGTTGTTTCCTTTTGTTTCTTTTAATATCTCTGCCCAAATGTTCCACCTTCAATCATAGAGTTGGTAAAATTAGTAACATCCAAATTTTAGTTCCGTTTGCCATGATGTATATTTGTCTCATAGATAGGATATGAATTATTGGTTCTTTTATACCCGAGCCATCCATGGAAAAGTTTCCTTTATTTAACTGAAAACAAATTAATTAGGTTTCAGTATAGTGATCCAAACAATTTGATGGAAATATGGGGGTATATTTTTGATGAGCACATTCTTCGTTAATTTTTCTGTCAATGTTGGCATTTTATACTCATTGCTAGGTGAATATCAAATACATTTTTAAAATTTACGAATAAGATGGATGATATCCACAATTGAATTCATAATTTTCCCATTTCGGTAATATAATATTGTGCTTCAATAACCACACACATTTAAGGCAAGATTATCAAAAGCATTTAAAGTACTTTATATATTACACTGTAAATTGGTTTCTAATTTACAATTTAGCTGTAACAATTTCATTTCGAATATTTGCTTACGCTCGCACAAAACTTTCTAAATGATAAAAATAAAAGACATAAAATAAAGTGATTTCAAGACATAAGCATTCATATTCAGAGTAATGCTTTAACATTATTTGTAAAGTCACTACACGATTTATATTATTTCTTTTTTGCAATATTCTATCTACGTATACGAAAAATTTCCAAATTTTTAAGTGTTTTTCACTAAAAATGTTTATTCAAAATTTTTGATTTTTAACTGAAAAATATTAAAACGTGAGAAATAATTCAATATTAATTTCAAGAGTATATTTGATTCGTGAGTCAACACGAAATATCCTTATAATAGAGGGATAAAATGGAATTATAAATAAGTAAGCAGTTTAAAATTTTTAACTCCTCTTTTCGTACGAAGTATTTTATAAACTATAAATTTGAATTTCGAACAAAAGGGTCTTAAGATCATTTGTTCCTCCTCTATGTAGGATGCCGATTACATGCTTGGTCATCTCAATGTAGAGGCGAGAAGATTGTGGTAGGTTAAGTAAGCGGATAGTAAATGTTTGGCATTCTGCTCTTTATTTACAAACCTCCGAAGAGGTTTCCAAAAATTGCCTATGCCCACGGTATTTCACGTGGACATGGCGGGGTATTGGGAAAAGTTTTCAACTAGCAATAGTCACGCCTCGGTAGAACCTCATTGGCTATGACACTGCCTCTGCGCAAAGCTAACTCAGAGCAAGTTTTCGCTGTCTATAAGCCGCTTTGATTATTTCAAATAACGGTAGTAAGATTCATCTTCAAATGTTTATATAATTTTTCTAATAGACTTGTTTTATAGATATATCATAACCATGATAACTTTTAAACACTACAGCTTAGGATGCTCCCTCGATATGTATTTACGCTATTTATGTTTTATTTTTCGTAATTCAGCTTGTAGTTAATGTCTTAAATTAGCTTTGAATTAGCATTGCTTTCTTTATATCGTTCTATTTTAATTTTTCAGACTTTTATCATTGTGCCTTTCACATACTTCATTTTATTTTTCGTAATTTAACTTATAGTTAATGTTTTAAATTAGCTTTTAATTAGCGATGCTTTCTTTATATATTTCTATTTTAATTTTTTAGACTTTTATTATTGTGCCTTTCACATACTTCGTACAAGCGGAGAACTACATAACAAATTAAAGTCTGCTTCACATACGCTTAGATTATATATGGAAAAAATATTATTGCATTAAGATCATACTAATTTTTGTTTAATCCCGAGAGTGTTAGTATTCTCTCAGTAAAGTTCTTAAAAATATTACTGAAGCCTATTATTAGTTAATAAATATGTATCTGAAATGTTATAGATAAGAGTATGCATTACGACATTATTATACAAGAACTATTCAGAAACACATATAATTATTGCTTTACGTTATATTGCAGTACCACGCTTAAGCTAAATAAAATAGTTTGGTCCGATACAATACAAATTATTACTAAACACCTTAGTACGTATCGCAGTAATAAATGGGAATATCTTGACATATTCGACTGTTAAGTGCCCTTAACATATTCTTATGACACACATGAACCAATCAATTTCAGAATCAACGTGGACCATGGTATATCTTAATGAATAATAAAGTCAATACTGATTTAAAATAATAAATTATGTGCACAATTAGTAGAGAGCAATGCGGCTTCGATCAAAGTCAGGAATCCAATGTTAAAAATTTCCACTGGAATATAAAATACGTATTTAAATTAACTTATTAATTATACTCTACATATTTTAGGGTAAAAAATAACTGAAAAATATGGATTGACCACCAAATTTTTAAAATTTGTCGTAATAAAAATTTCAATAATTCTGGGGCCCTGTTAAGGGCCCTATTGTTAAATAGACAAAATGATTTGGATGTGACATCCACTTGTAGTATCGACTCTAACACTTCAGCTCTTTGGAATCAAAATTAAAAATATTCTAAAAGTTTATTTTGATTTACCTAAAATTGAGTCACATGTGTGGCGCCATCCGTTGACTTTATTGTATATAACTCTAATGAAATGATTACTTGGAATAATTTTATTCTAGATGTGTATTGGTTATCTGGTTCCATTTTCGGAACCTGCAAAATTAATTGTCATCGTGTAAATTGTATTTTGTGTAAATATATAAATATATATTAATATAAAAAAGGATATATATATATATATATATATATATATATATATATATATATATATATATATATATATATATATATATATATATATATATATATATATATATATATATATATATATACACACACAGGAAATAAGGAAGAAAATTAGTGAAATTCCTGTACTCTTTTTACGATTGTTTTAGTATTATATCATAATTAAATCTCTATGATGAACCATTACTCATTGCTACCATAACTATTGTGATACCATGCAAAGTGCTACCAGATTTGGAGCACTTATCCTAGGTTATTATTTAAATGGAATTTATTTAATGTTAAGAACTATGTGTATTTTGAAGATTCATTTAGGTGTAAATGCAATTTTGTTAATGAAATGGGGTAAATTGCCTAACGGCCAGACACCTATATACCATTATACCTAATTTTGATTTATAAAACGATTTCTTATATAAAGATCAAAGCATTGATATGAGAAGCCGTTTTCCATTTATTCCAACCTTTAACACGTGAACAATAGAACAGAAAAAATTGCAAGATGAAATAGACAAGACAAAACGTTCACTTCATGGTTATAAAATCGAGAAGGATGATTTAACTTTATTATTTTGCATTTTTTTAAGTATTGTTTATTAACACTGTTGGTGAATGAAAATGCAACATCGTGAAGAAAAGCAAATCACGAGACATATATATCATGCACTGGCGGCAATCAGAGATGCAAATAACCATTGCATTTAGTTCAAATAAAATTTAAATAATAAGTAAATTAGGGAAAAAGTAAAGTATATTTTAAATTCCTCATATTAGAAAAAGTTTTTTCTAAATTTGTAAGATTAAACATTTAGAACACAAAGGGAACCAATTAGAGGGTTAAAGGTAAAAGTAAAAATGGAGATTTAAATTAGAACTGCGAGAAAAGAAAGCAAAAAATTATATTGAGAAACGATAAAATTATAACTTGTTTTTCTCATAAGAGCTACAGGGGAGATGAAGGCGTTTTGAATTCCTTTGTGTAGATCAATGGTTCGTTCCAAAAGTATTTCTTATAGACCCCCAGAAATTCCCAGTATCATTAAGAGGACACATGGAAAATATAAATTGATTCGTGGGTCCCCGCAACGTTTAATTAAAAATAATAAAATAACATTTTACTTTTATTATCAAGGAATTTTAGATAAATAATAAAAATACAGAGGTTTTTTAGTACTGAGTAAATCATAAATAAAGGTAGGCTTTTGATTTAGAGTAAATTTCTTAAGTACTGAGTGTTATGACCTTTTAAGAATGAACGTTGGCAAAACTTATTTACCCTAACTTAATGTAGTAACACTTATATGAATGATTTGTTTTAAGGTCACTAAAACTTGGTCGTTATAAATGTGACTTGATTTGTCTTGGGCACTTTTGGATCAATTTGATTCCATTGCATTACTTTACTTGACAAGACAATAACAACTAAAATTAAGTATTGTTCAACTTACTTCGATAAATTTAAATTTGCAATTTCCATCAACAAGCCCACAACAACATGACTAGATAAATATAACGAAATAACAAAAACAACTTATATAATCTTTCAAAAATGATTAAAAAAATCCACCACTACACGCCTATGATTCAATAGTTCCAGATGATGTCACGTACTTCAATTATACAATGCAGGGCATAGTGTGAGAAATACAGCCAAAAATTGATTTATACAAAAATGCAATAACGTCGTTACACATGTATGAACTTGTCTACAGTAAAAACAAAAAAAAAAATAATAATAATAGAGTACTATATATAATTTTTCAACGATAAAGGAGCATACACCATACATTTTGTTAATAATAAGTTAATTATATGTGTTATGTATATATACGAAATGTATAAACAAATTTAAGTGTATAGACAAACAATAAGAGTGTATCGATAAAAATGAAGTTTGTATTATTGGAAGTTTTGGTATAGTTACATTTTTGCATTGTTACGCAGATAGTGTACTTTTGTTGTTAAAGTATGTATGAAGAAACTGATCTCTTTTGAAATGATTTATGTATCACATTTTTAAGAGAGTTGTCCTCAAATGTTGCTGAAGGATTATTTTCTTTATTAAAAGATTATTATTATTATAATAAGAAGAGACCTCCAAATTTTGTTTAGTATTGATGTTTTTAGAAAGAAATTAATTTTTAAAAATTATATTTCATTCAAGAATTGCATGAACTTTTATCCTTACGTCAAATAATATATTTCAAAATGTTTTTAATGCAGCATTCCATTGAAAATGTTAATAATAGCTTATTTATTTCAAGTGAAACACTTGATGTTTAAATTTTTATATCCTTTTTTTCCCTTTTTGACATGCTAGTTTGATTGAGTTTAAGAAAAAGTGCTGAACATACAGCGTTAAGTGTTTGAAGTATGGCTTTATTTCATCATCTGGAAATAGAATTTACCCTATGTGTTTTATATACAGTAAAATTATATCAACTGACTAAATGAAACCTTCCAAACTTGAGGAATATTTAGTAAAAATCCATAGTGAACAAAATGTAAGGATTTTACGTTTTTTCAAACAATCAAAGAAAAAGATGTGAAAGCATTGTCACTGCAAAAGTTTATAGGGACACTTAAGCAAGATGATAATGGACTGCGGGCTTCTTATAACATTTATTTATTGATTGCAAATTCTGTGTAGTAATACAATTTTGGTTAAGAAATTATTTTACAAAGTTTAAGTGAGATGTGCTACAAACCTAAAGCTTTCGAAATTATAAAATTAATGTCACTGAATAAAATTACAGTACAAATAAAAATAGACGAAAGTACCCAGAAAATTCCTTATTACTTATTTTCTATACAACTTGACGAGTCCACATTTCCAAAAACTAACGCTTTACTTTTAGATATGTATCTTTTGAAGTAATATAATTTTTTTTACCAAACAGTTGTTATTTGTTAATTGTTTGGAAACTGACACGGAAGGTAAAACATTACTTAAAGAATAGAGAAGATCTGAGTAAAATCTATACTATTGTCTAATGACATTTTTTTTGCAACTGACGGTGCTGCACTGTAGAAAAGATATGAAGTCTCCCTTGCATAAATAAAACAAACTGTACCTAATGTAAATTCAGTGCATTGTGGGCATAACTTAGTTTGAAAATATTTTAGAGCACATCTTTTTCTCACTCTCTGTTTGTCTTTCTTTATCCCTTCAGTTTCTAGAAGAATGCACACCCACTAATGTCCCACTGTATAAGACGCTATCACCTTCACTCATCACACTATAGAGCTTGATATGCATATCCCAAAATCAGTCGAGCAATAGAAAAAAAAAACGTTCGTATGGTTCACTAGATTATGTCATTGGAATATCTGATAAAATTTAAAGGAAAGTGTTCAATGAAAGATTATTTGTTTAATTTTGAAAAATGAATAAGAAAATAACTGCTGTTTGCTTCTTACCGAAATATGTTTGTTATCTAAAAGTGGATGCGTAAATCGATTTGATGGGATCTTTGTTTAAATCGATTTAGTGTTGGAATCTATGGAAAATAAAGACAATGATTTGTGACACTATTTAATTAATTTTAAAGATGACATAACCTATTTGAATTTTCGTATTGAATTTTGAGGAGCCGAAGTCAAACATAGAGCAAGCACCATTGCTATATTTATAAGGAGTAGGTTCTTCAGGGGCGAAGGTGTCTACATTAACTTTTTTATAATTATTTTCAAAGTTAGTTCATGTCTATACTTAATAGATATGATTAGTCTATTTCGAGCTGTCAACGTCGGGTTATTCGCATTCAAATCACTGAATATATATACAACATTGCCTAGGTTGATGATATCATTCACTACTTCCTCATCAATTACGTTAAGTGGGAGGAAGGTAAATAATAGATAAGTATAGGTAATTAGAAGATAAATAAATAGTAAATAAGTACACTGCTAATATTACAGGAATATTAGCAGTATTATTAGCAGTGTGTACTGCAACAGTGGTATTAGTGAAGGAACCGGTGCTAATGTCAAGGGCATCGAAGCTGCAGCAGTTTTTGAAGTACAGTGTGGTTCTTACGCCTGTATGTGTTATTTTGTCTGTTGTAATACACGTAAAATTGGTATATTGGCTCTGAATCCTGGATGACGGTGTGTTTCCACGATACCATCCTTTAATAAAATCCTGAAGTTCATTTATGCTTGGAAACAGTCCAAATGAATTCCACGAAATGATTCTTAGTTTTGGCGATCTAGCCATGGTTGTCTTTGATGTTACTGGCTAAGGATAATTAAACGACGAAAGCCTTAAAAACATTATGTTATTTTTTCAGAAATTTAAATTAGAAAGGCACTGATGTTCGGAGTTTCGATAATTGTTGATTGACGGGACGGGGAAGGTGGTAGTATCTGTTCTTTTGCCTTGGTTTGTTTCCATTCATAGGCGGGGCTTGTTGCTCCATTTGCCAATTTTTTTTCTCAAAAGTTTTCCATTCGGATACTGCTCTGCATATTTATAGGATTCCTTAGGCATTCCAAGTAGTTGTTAATATGTTTTATTATGATATGTATTATAATGATACGTCCTAAACATAAGGCGCATTTTACATCTGTTTCTCTAAGTTTTAAAGAGTCCTTAGTGAAATGGCCATCTCCACAATTAAGCAATTTCAGTTGCTTGTGATAATAACGGCAACTAATAAAGAACCCTTGGCAACCATAACACTTAACAGGGGTTCTTTTCTTACTCAGCGTTTCTACTGTTACTTTAAAATGTCCAAGAAGTACTAGGCCATGCATTAAGTCTTATCATTTTTTGGTAATTCCATTATAAACAGGGGCATATTCTATTTATTATGCCTTTTTCATTTGGGTTAAAAGCTGTACAACCAGTCGCCTAGCGTCAAAACTCGTCATAGATGGCTTGAAATTCATAATCAGATAGCTGTTCACGGATTAACTTGAACATTGTACGATACCCTGCAAGCTCGTATCTATGAGAATCAATTTTGTTATCTTCAATATTGATGTTAATTGCTATATTTTCGTTAGAAGTTTTAGGATTGAGCTTAACCTGTGTTGTTAACCTTGAATAGATTTGCAACAATTTTGTAAATTTCAGTAACTAATTTATAAGAATTTTGATTAATATCAAGAAAAATTGGAGTAATTCATCCTTAACTTTTATTGACAGCTTCATTATAATAACTAGTTCACGAGAGACATTTATTGCAATTTGATTTTTATCCTCGTCGGCAGACGTTTTTACTATTTTTTTTGAGGAAATATTAGTTTAAAAAAAAAGAAAAGGAATGTTCGGAATGTTCTTGTTCTTTTTGGCTCAGCATGAATGGCTAGCTTGTTGATTTGCTCAAATACCATTTCACTTCTTTCCAATTCAAATACTTTGGTTAGACATTTGAGCTTCAGATTTAGCAATTGCTGCTGAAATCATCTGAATTCTAATGTCATGAAATTCACAGAACAAATAATACGAGTACTCACTTTTACAATCTCAAGGAATATCTTAACTTCTCTAACATCAGTTAGAGTTTCGATATTATTATAGTCCTCGAGTATTTTAACTGTAGAAAACGTGAGCTAGCGATTGTATATTCGGAGCCTCAAACTGAATCAGTAAGTTTTAGGGAGGAGGTAAATTCGCATCCTCAGAAGATATCCTGATAAATTTTACAAGCCCGCATATAAGGAAAAATAAGGTGACTAGGAAAGAACAAATAAGCAAAGTTTCAACCTTTCAGTGACCCTGAACTTGGCGTGAAGAACTGGCTGACACAACGGCAACTCCTAGACTGTTTACAGAAGAAAAGTAGAAGTGTTTGGGGGCGGAGCTAAATGCAAATCCACATGAGACATCCTAATAAACTTTTCAAATCCCCAAATAGGAAAAAGTATTGTCCCAGGAAAGAACAAATAAGCAGAATTTCAACCTCAACCTCTCTGTGATCTTAATCTTATTAACAGGCTGTGGTGGAATTGACTGACACAACCGCTGCTCCCAGATTGCATTCTGTAGAATATGAAAGTACAACGGTTTGAGGGCGGAGCTAAATTCACATCCACATGAGAAATCCAAATAAACTTTACAAAACCCCCCAAAAAAATAAAAAAGTAAGGAAGAACAAATAAGCAAAGTTTCTACCTCTCAGCGATCCTGATCTTATTAACAGGGTGTAAAAAACTGGCTGACACAACTGCAGCTCCCAGATTGTATCCAGTAGAATATAGAAGTACAAGAATTTGGGGGTGGAGTTAAATTCGTGATCCTCATGAGACATCCCAATAAACTTTACAAATCCGCCCAAAAATGAAAAATTAAGGAAGAAAAAATAAGCAAAGTTTTCACCTTTCGTTGATCCTGAACTTATTAACAGTGTGTGAAGAACTGGCTGTCTCAACAGCAGCTCCCAGATTGTATCTAATAGAATATGAAAAAACAACTGTTTGGGGGCGGAGCTAACTTCCAATCCGCATGAGATATTTTAATAAACTTTACAAATCCCCCAAATAAGAAAAAGTATTGTCCTAGGAAAGAACAAATAAGCAGAAATTAAACCTCAACCTCTCAGTGATCCTAATCTTATTAACAGCGTGTGAGGCATTGGTTGACCCAACAGCAGCTCCTAGATTTCATCCAGCAGAAAATGAACGCAAAAGGGCGTAGCTATTTCAAGGGGTATACGTCAAAATGCAATTAGAAATCCTGTAAATAATCCTGTTTGTTTATGATTTAATTTAATTTTAGATAATTTTTGGCACATTTGGTTCTATTATATATATATATATATATATATATATATATATATATATATATATATATATATATATATATATATATATATATATATATATATATATATATATAATTTAAATTGACGTAGGTCTGAGGATTTATTCTAATTCGTAATAAGATATCTCGTAATTAGTTATAATTTTGAATTCTCTATCTTGGATGTACTGTAAAGCTTTATCTTGGATGTCTTGGATGTAAAGCTTTATCTTGGAAAGCTTTATCTGTAAAGCTTTATCTCTATCTTGGATGTTCTGTAATACTTGTATATTTCATTACATTTGGGATTCTTGTTTCATGTCTAATTATTTAGTTTCTGGAATACCATGGAACATTTGCCATCTTTCTGAATTAGATATTTTCTAACTCTCTAATGTTTCTAAATTTGATTTGGCTGTTGAAACGTAGTGATGCATACATAATAATTAGTCTGAGAATGGTTGTGTATATTAATTTTTCATTTTCGAAGTTAAATACAGAATTCTTCCCAATTAATGGGAATAGTTTTGTTCTTATCCCATTGAATTTATTCTTAACTTATTTTCAGTTTGGAGATGCTTTCACCAGGTAGTCAACTTTTGGTTGAAATTCTAATGTTTTATTTTGTACAATTAATATTTTTTGAAAGATTATTTGCAAAAGAAAAGAGTTTTGTCTAAGTTTCATCAATGTTTAATTCCATTTTCCTTCTTTGGAACAATTTAGTTTGAAGATTTATGTATTTTTTTAGATTTCCTATTAAAATATTTCTTAGTATACCTTTGGTTAATATTGCCATGTCATCTGCAAATAGAGCCCATTTATTAGTTTTGGATTTTGGGATGTCATTAAGAAATTTGGATTTGGGATGTGATTAATTAAGAAAAGAAATGAACCTAGCTTACTTTCTTGCGGAACTCCACTTTATATTTCTAGGGGTAAAGAATTGCAAATTTTATAATTAACAATAAATTTTCTGTTTTCGAGGCATGATTTATTTTGTGTTATGAGGTATGTGGGGAATTTCAAGCTGAGGAGTTCGTAAAGTAGGTCTTCGATCCGGACACGATTGAAAGCTATGATCACATCTAGCATTACTGCAGAGTTTTTACCGGGCCATAAATATAACCTTCATGTATAAATTCTGAGAAGTTGGTGTTCATTTGAATGTTTCTGTCTAAATCCAAATTGTTCGTGAATAATTTTATTATTGTTTCTAATGGAATTGTTAATTTGGTGTAATAGTTGTTCTTCCGCTATTTTGTAGGTATCTGCTATTACACATGAAAGGACACTTATTGGTGTATAATTTTCTGTTTGTGTGTGGTTTAACCACAGGCTTAAACAGTGGTTTTTTGATGACCCCTTTTCCATGTATTTAGAAAGTATGTTTGTATAATTATGCTGCTGATTATTTGTGTCCTGTTAATAATGTATTTATCTGAGAGTTTTTTTAGCATGTAGTTAGTAATTTGATCTCTTTCTAGAGCTTTCCTTTTTTTAGTTTTCTGATGCTATTTACTATTTGATCTAGTGTAATTTTTTGGGTGTTTATTTAAAATTTGCTATTCCTGGCTTCCTTATTGTGTTTTCTATTGCGGGTTTTGAGTTTGAATCTGTTTGATAATTGCTTTTAAATTGTTTTTTTTTTAAAGTGTTGAGGGGTTATTTTTGTTTTTTCCTGAGTTGAAATTATTCATCCTCCTTTGTGTTGAAGTTCTGTGACTTGTGTTAATATAGTATTTTTATTTATTTATTTATTTTTTTTTTGGCCTCCAGAGAAAGCAGCTTTGAGAGTCCAGATTTTGTATGTAGTGTTCCCGTTTCACGTATTGATATTTATAGTAATTTTTTATTTTGCTGCTTAGATTGTAATTTTGGTTTTTTGTCTTTTAGGTCTTTATTCTCTTGGTATTTCCGCCTAATATTTATTTTATTAGTTTATTGATTTCTGGAGAGAATGGAAGACTTTGTGATGTATTTTTTGTGTTGAATTTTAATGTACTGTCGAAACATTTTTTTTTTTGAAATTTGTGTGATTCTATTTTTTAGATAAGTTTTTGTTTTAACGGGAAGAAGTAGATTTTTGCTTTACAAGTTTGTCTTGATATTTATCCCAGTTGGTTTGGTTGTAGTGCAGTTTGGTTTTATCTTGCATAATTATGGGAAGATTAAATTCAGCTGGGAAATGATCTGAAAAAGATTTCATTTAATGTTTTTATTTTGATTATTTGAAGAGAGTCTTGCTATGGTAACGTCCAGAATTGCAATGTTTCCCGATTCTTGTGGGTTTTTCTGTTGTTAATAATGTTAAATTTCTATTTTTGATATAATTTTTATAAGTCTATTTCTATTTTTATTAGTGGTTCCACAGTTCCAGTTTTTACAAGTAAAGTCTCGGCCTATTTAATATTGTTTTGTAACTTAAAGTAAGTAGGGTATGTGTGTGTTGTTTGAAGTCTGGATTTGTGTCTGGGAGCATGTAAATGGGGATTACCAAAACTGGGTATTCATTTTCAGGGTGGAATTGGAGTATTGTGGAATCTATGTAGGGTAGGATTGCCTAATTGTATGTATTGCAAGTGAAGATGCCGGTTCCTTTATTATGATGTGTTCAGAAGTATCGTCTCGATTTCTGTGCGAAGTTATAGTTTGCATGTTTATTTTATTATTACTTTTTAGAATTCTGGCATTAAATTAAGATCTGGGTTATGTGCTCTTGTAATAAAAATGTTAAAAGGTTCATTCTTATTATTCCTTGTTTGTGTATGTGAAAGTGTTTCAGAGATTTCATATGAAATGGATATGTTCCAACATTTTTGTGTTGTTGTCTGTTATTTCAGCTATTTTATTATTATATAAAGGAAGTTCATTTCGAAAACTTGATTTACTATTTGGCAAAATTTTATTGTTTCTCCAAGGATTTGATTTGCAGAGAAGTTTTGAATGTTGGGTATTGAGTTTTGAATGTTGTGGAATGTTGGGTTGCAGAGAAGTTTTGAGTTTTGCGTGTTGTTATTTTGACTGGTTAGTCGAGGAGGAAATTGTTCTGTTGAGATTTCTTTTGCTGTTACTTCTGCAGAGCTAATGTTGTTTTTTGTTTTAGTGATTGAGAATGTGTAGCTAGTTACTTCAGATTTTCTAGATTGCTGGATGTGGTTTACTGAAAATTAATACATTTTGCAAGAATAGAGGCTTTTAATATTGTGCTATCCCTTGTTCTGTGCTCTCTTGCACATTGAAAATATTTTTCTTTACAAAAGAAGTTTTTGGAACCGTGGTCATATGGCTGGCAATTATAACAATAAAAATTTCAATGTTTGACTTTATAAGTCTCTACAATGATTACTACACCACATAGTTCTTGATCTTGATAAATTTCTCAAATGCTTTCAGTTTTGTGTAACAGAATCTCGAATATTGACCTTTTGTCCTTTCCAGTTTTATTATTTTAAAAACTTTGAGAAATTATTTTATAATCATTTAATAAATAAAAATAAGAATCATTTAATAATAAAAATCATTAAATACGTTTTTGTATAGCGATCCAAACAATTTGATGGAAATATGGAGGGTATATTTTGGATCGATGAGTATATTCTTCATTAATTTTTCTTTCAATGTTGGCCTTTTATAATCATTGATTAGGTGAATATCAAATACATTTTTAAAATTTACGAATAAGATGGATGATATCCACAAATGAATTCATAATTTTCCCATTTTGGTAATATAATTTAGTGCTTGAATAACCACACAGATTTAAGGCAAGATTATCAACAGCATTTTTAGTACTTTATATATTACACTGTAAGTTGGTTTCTAATTTACAATTTAGCTATTTAGTTGTAACAACTTCATTTCGAATATTTGCTTACGTCATTCACAAAACTTTTTAAAATGATAAAACTGAAAGACTATTTTATGTCACTTTACAAAGTGATTTCAAGAAATAAGCATTCGTATTTAGAGTAAAACCTTCATTCCTTATAAAGTCACGACACGATTTATATTTCTTTTTTTATGCAAAATTCTGTCTAAGTATACGAAAAATATTCAATCAGATGAAAAATTTTTGTTTAAAAATAGTGTTTTTCACTATAAAATATTTATTCAAAATTTTTCATTTCCAATTGAAAAATATTTAAAAAGTGGGTGAAAATACAATGTTAATTTCAGGAGTATATTTGATTCGTGAGTCAACACGAAAACTCTTCATAATAGAGGAATAGAATATAATTAAAAATAAACAGTTTAAAAATTTTAACTTCTTACCAAGTATTTGAAAAATTATAAATTTGAACAGACGATGGGATTTAAGATCATATGTTCCGCCTCTTTACAGGATAACAACTACATGCATGTGACTGACTTGAGATTTCTAAGTGAAGACGTGAAGTCAGTGAAAAGTAAAGTACAAGGGTAGTATATGTATGAAATTCTACTTTTAATACATAAACCTCCGAAGAGGTTTCCAAAAATTGCCTATGCCCACGGTATTACACGTGGACATGGCGGGGTATTGGGAAAAGTTTTCAACTAGCAATAGTCACGCCTCGGTAGAACCTCATTGGCTATGACACTGCCTCTGCGCAAAGCTAACAATGAACAAATTTTCCCAGTTTATAATCCAATCTAGAAATTTCAAATAACGGTAGCGAGATTCGTCTTCAAATTTTTATATTATTTTTCTGATAGACTTTTTTATATTCTAATATTATAACCATTATAACTTTTAAACAATATGTATTTATGCTATTTATGTTTTAAATTTTGTAATGCAGCTTATAGTTAATGTCTTAAACTAGCTTATATAATTAGCGATGCTTTCTTTATATCTTTCTATTTTAATAAAATCATACCATGCGATGTGATTACTTCAAGAACAGACGTGAAAAAGTTCTTGAAAACTGTAATACTGCACTATTTCTCTGCTTTCTTTTTATGTTTCTATTTTTATTTTGAGTTTCAGCAGCGAATAAAATTATCACATATTTATGATGTTTTTTTCTTCGATACGTAAAATGTTGAGGAGTAAATTATTCATCACATATCTCTGTTTTTGCCATCTGAGCAACATTAATAATTAGTTTTTCATTTTTTTAATGGGCCAATTATTTCTTCTGACATTAGGATATAACCACAGAAGTACTTCCAATACTGCAATTATCCGTTAATTTCAACAAACTAAAAGGTTTAAAGTAAAGAAATAAAAATAAGAATTGATTTTTTTGACAAAAATGTAGCATGTAGTAACTAAAAAAAATAAATTATAACTCAAGGGAATGTACTAGAGGATAAATATTAAGCTTCTGAACAATTTCATTGAGAAAAATATAAATTGAAATAATAGACTTTGTGGTTTGGTATTTTATATTTCCCCAAACATTGGGTGAAATAAAATTTAAAAACAAGGAAAGGTTGTTTAAGAAAAAATAAAAAAATTAAATTTTAAAAATCAGCATATATGTTAAAATGGCCGAGTAATTTTAAATCATAAAAATTTTTTATACGGTTTACACGAAATAAGGTAAATTTTAAAAGCGTAATAAAGTAAATATTTACCAGATATTATTCAAGAAATGATATTATTCAAGAAATCAAGAAAAGATTTAATACAGTTACCGAAGATTTTCTTCTACTAAAGAAAGACTTAAGTGATAACAAGGCAAATTTCTCGTGCACAAAATTGTGTTAAGACGAATGATTATCTCTCAAAAACAGCATTAATTTTTGACTCCACAGCATAAAGGAGACAGGCTTTGTTTTAGAATCAAATCGTTAGGCAGAAGGAAAAGTTGTAGAAACTAGTCAGTTCGTTAACCATGTATTTGTTTAATCCCGAGAGTGTTAGTATTCTTTTAGTAAAGTTCTCAAAAATATTACTCAAACATATTATTAGCAAACAAATATGAATCAGAAATATTATAGATAAGAGTATGCATCACGACATTATTATACAAGAACTATTCAGAAACACATTTAATTACTGTTTCACGTTATATTGCAGTACTACGCTTAAGCTAAGTAAAATAGTTTTGTCCGATACAACACAAATTATTACTAAACACCTTAGTAGGTATATCAGTAATAAATGTTAATAATATCATGACATATTCGACTGTTAAGTGCCCTTAACATATTCTTTAAGACACATAACCAACTATTATCATAGGCAACGTGGATCATGGAGTAACTTAATGAATAATAAACAGTCTCAATGCTGATTTAAAACAATAAATTATGTGCACAATTAGCAGATAGCAATACAGCTTCGATCAAAATCGGGAATCCAATGGTAAAAAGTTCCATTGGAGTAATAAAAGGAATATGAATATGAGTATTTAAATTAACTTACTAATTATACTCTACATTTTTCAGGATGAAAAATAGGGGTTGTAAAATTTTTGACTATCAAATTTTTAAAATATATGATAATACAAATTTCAATAATTCTGGGGCCCTTAACAATAGACAACATGATTTGGACATAACATCCACTTGTAGTATTCATTTTAACTTTTTGGAATCAAAATTAAAAATATTCTCAAAGTTCATTTTTATTTATAAAACGTTTTCTTATGTAAAGATCAAAGCCTTGGTTTGAGATGCCCTTTTCCATTTATTCCAGCCATTAACACGTGAACAATAGAGCAGAAGAAAGGGTAAAATGAAAAATGACAAGACAAAACATTCACTTAATGGTTGTAAAATCGAGAAGGATGATTTAACTTTATTATTATTTTGGATTTTTTAATGTATTGTCTATTAACACTCTTGGCGAATGAAAATGCAACATCGTAAAGAAAAGCAAATCACGTGACATATATATCATGCACTGGTGGCTATGAGAAATGCAAATAAGCATTACATTTAGTTCAAATAATATTTAAATAATAAGTAAATTATGGAAAAAATAAAGTTTAATTTAAATTCCTCATACTACAGAAAAAGTTTTTTTATAAATTTGTAAGGTTAAACATTTGGAATACAAAGGGAGCAAATTAGAGGGCTAAAGGTATAATTAAAAATGGAGATTTAAATTAGAACTGTGGGAAAAGAAAGCAAAAAATTATATTGAGAAACGATAAAGTTATAATTTTATTTTTTTTCGAAGAAGAAGGAACTGGGGAGAGGAAGGCTTTTTGAATTCCTTTGTGTAGATCAGTGGTTCCCAAAGTATTTCTTATAGGCCCCCAGGAATCCCCAGTATCATTGAGAGGACACATTGAAAATTTAAATGGATTCGTGGGTCCACGCAGCGTTTAATATAAAATAACAAAATAGTGATATATTTTTATTATCAAAGAAGTTTATATAAATAATAAAATCCTAGAGATTTTTAAGTCCCGAGTAAATCATATAATGTAGGTAGGCTCTTGAAATAGAGTATATTTCTTAAGTACAGAGTGTTGTGAATTTTTATGAATGAACGTTGGCAAAATTTATCTCCCCTAATTTAACTTAATAGCATCAGTATGAATGATATATTTTATGGTCACTAAAATTTAGTAGTTATAGATGTGACTTGATCTGTCTTGGACACTTTTGGATCAATTCGATTCCATTACATTACTTTACTGGACAAGACAACAACAACTAAACTTAGTATTGTTCAACTTCAATTAATTTAAGCTTGAAATTTTCATCAACAAGCTAACAACAATATAACAAGAAAATTATAACGAAATGACAAATAAAAGTATTTTTATAGTATGCTCCAAAGCGCTTTAACTTAAATAGAGAGATCTTAGCAGCACACACAAAAAGCAAGCAAATATTCAATCAATTCTCGTCCTTAAATGTTTTATTTGAAACTTAGCTAATTTAAAATTTTACTTTAAGGCTTGATGTAATCATCGAAATTAAATGGTAAGATCGCAGCCATTTAGGGATATTGATGAATTAGGACAAAAAATATGTTTGGAAAAATATGTTGAGTTGAGAGTAATTTAAATAACTGGCAATTCAGACATGCGCTTAATATTGCGTTTATAATGTAGATTTTCTAACCAAACATGTATGTCAAATGCACATTGAAGTATTTACTTGCACATAATTTATTTATAAGAAATATTGAATGCTTGATATTTTGAATATTTTACAGATATTAAAAAATAGAAATATAATATCATCCATGACAGAGGAGAAGTGATTTTTATTTTGCTCTTTATTAATGGTTATCTTAATAATTCATATACTTGAATGAAGTTATCTTCTTTGCCACTCTTCATGGAAATTGCGTAATTTAATTTATGCATACATAAGGCAATTATTATATTATTTAATAAAAATTTTGGTTTTCATTCTGATGAATTAAAACTACTGTTGGTAACAATCTTTATCTTTCGAATATATTTTATTACCATGATCAAATATTCAAAATAGTGAAACCATATAAGTAAGTTTTATCCCTTTTAAATATATTCTATAGTAAACAAAGTTACATGAGTTTCATAAGGGAAAACGATATCCAGTGAAACTTTCTGCCAATAATAAACAAAAATAGAAAGGAAGTTTCGATTTCAAATTTTGAAAAATAAGAATAATGAATTCCTTTTCATCACATCCTGGGTTGACTTTTCATTATTTTGAGTTCGAATCCCGACTCAATCGAAAATTCACAAGTGGGGGCTTGAATACATAGAATATGTTGTGTCGCAATGTCCTCCATGTGAAATGATATCTCTGGAAGTCTTTTGCATGGTCACTGCTTCTAAACTGTGAAGACTCTTGGGGTCAGAATGACACGCTTTATAAAAGTTGCTACCGTTTTCACCCCATGTACTGATGAAATCCTAGTAACTAGGCATTTGAAAAAAGAAACATTATGGTCTTCGGTTTTGATCATTATAATGTATGTAAATCCAAGACAAAACAAAATACATGACCACCGAAAAATATAGCACTCCCTATCTAGAGGTGGGAAACTACAAGTTTGAAACTGTTCACAACTTTAAATATTTGGGATCTGAATTGAATGCATCAAGCGACATCTCACCTGAGATCCGCAGCAGGGTTACAGCTGCTAACCGATACTTTTTCGGCTTAAAAAATACCTAAAATCTACTTTCGTCAGTCGAAAAACAAAAATTTTGATATACAAATGCTTGATTCGGCCTATTCCCACTTATTCATCTGAAACGTGGACATTGACTGAGAAGCACAAAGAAACCATCTCCATTTTTGAAAGAAAAACTTTAAGAATCATATTTGGTGGAATAAAATGTGAGAATACATGGCGAAGAAGAACTAATTCTGAGCTCTATAAACTATATAAGGAACCAGATATTGTTAAATTTATCTCAATACAGAGATTAAAATGGGCAGGACATTTGAGTCGGATGAACGACAATCGGGTGACAAAAAATATTTTTCTTGGCTCGCCCCATTGTCATCAGAAGAAGAGGACGACCGAAACTCCGATGGTGTGACTGCCTTGAAAACGACCTAAAAACACCAAAAGTGACAAACTGGATGACCTTGTCCAAAAATAGGGGGTCCTGGTATGCACTTCTGAGGAAGGCAAAGGTTCACCCTGGGCTGTCAGGCCAATGAAGAAGAAGAAGAATGTATGTAAATAGTGGTTTGTCTGAGTGAGAGTTAAAAAACTGAACCTGAGTACCTTTTGGTGACAAAATTGGTTGGTGTTCTATGGTCATTTTTTGCACACAATAGCTGAATGAAACAGTATACACACTTCAAAGTGCACTCAAAATCCCTACTAAGAACATTCAAGCAGAAGATGAGAATCGAGCCCACGAGTGGTTGAATTGAAAGCCTGAGGCGTAAAAGATTCAGAAGGCAGGTCACTTGAACGACGATTTTTCCATCACGCTACTATGTTCTGGAGACAGGACATGGACAACTCTAGTTTTCATATATATATATATATATATATATATATATATATATATATATATATATATATATATATATATATATATATATATATATATATATATATATATATTACAGAATTATTTAAAATGTTTTTCCTTTCATCATGTAACCTTCTTCGGAAAAAAAAGCTAAACATTTATATAGAGATTAAGTATTAAGTTAAATATTTGTTTTGAAAGAGAGGAAATTCCTAAACTCAATAAGGATTTTGAGTACTTAATAATTTTTCTGAAAGAAAAGGGTTTTCAAGTTTATGAGAGAAGATCGGCTTATTTAGTAAATATTTGAAAACATTTTGTAATTCATAAAATTATTGATTCATTGGATTATTAATAATTATTTTGATAGGAGAGATATTGAAGTTTTTGGAATTATAAGATTATTTAAGAACGCTTATAAAATGATTAAGAAATTGAAAAGAAATTTTTAGATTATTTTATTTCTGTACAACAAAGAAAAATTCTGAAAATTCATAAGGAAACAATGGGTTTTTTGATAATTATAAAGGAAAAAAACCCATAAAATTTATAATAACTTAATTACTCACTTAAGAAATATCGTATGATTTATACGGCATCAACAGATTGCTTAGTAACTGTTTCGAAAGTCAAAATAACAAAATTAATAAGAAAACCTTAATTCTTTTTATTACTGTTCAGAAGGTTAAAAAAAGAAAACTGGAATTGTAAGGACTAATCGATAATATTTAATAACTGTTTTGGTAAAAGGATTCTCGAAATTCATAGTGTAGCGATGAAATATTTGAATAATATTCTGAAAAAAAAAATTGAAAAGTCAATAAAATTTTTTAGCATAGTTTATATAGATATTCTGATAGGTAAAGCATGGAATATTATGCGCATTTGACGATTACTTAACATCTTTTGTGAAATAGAAATAGTTTCTCGAAATTTATAGGAATTATCATTTAATTGATTTTTTGAAGGTTAGAAAAGAGAAAATTGAAATATGTAATCGGATTATATTTAAAAACTGTTCAATAAAAAAGTTCTTGAAATTCATTTGGTAAACCACGGTTTATTTCATAAACATTCAGGAAAAATAATCTTATGATTTATAGGAAATTATGGTACGTTTAATAATTATTTGATAGAGAAAATATAGAAATTTATACACATTTGTCTGAATACTTAATAATAACTTTTTAAAAATAAATTTACGAAATTTATAAATAATCATTAAATTATTTAATTGCTCTTCTAAAAGTTAAAAAAAATCTGAAATTCGTAATCATTCATTTGATTGTTTGACGATAGTTTCAAAAAGGAAAATAGCTAAATTTATATTAAGTCATCATTTAACTATTGTTCTAAAACATAGCGAGATTTGAAATAATTGAGAAACTCTTTCTGACATCATTATCGAACAAAAAAATTAAAAATTTATTTTTCATACAAAATGTTTTGAAATAAATGAATACGATTGTATGAACCGTTCTACTAACTAAAAGATTAAATGCATTGTATTTAACACAATTGCATTTTTTAAGCTAAAAAAACATTACATAAAGGAATTAATGAAAACCAGACAGCGTGAATGGTCTCTGTAACACAAGCGTCTCGAGCCAGAGCCCGGAGCCTCGGCTCCCAGAAGGTTTTGGCTATGATTCAGTGACTTGGCGATGTAAAGAAAGCGATAAGTTTCTCTGGCTAGGAAGTTTATTTCATTGTTAAACATGGTGGATTTCACAGCTACGCTTTCCGTTTTCCTTTAGAAAAATGTATCGATATAGTATTGCTATATTTTTATAACTATAACAAATTATTAGTTAATTAATTCATCGGCAATATAATTTCTTTGTATTATAAAAACAATGGATGTGTGTGTATTGCGTTTACATGATCTTTTCCTCTCTAAAGATTAAACGACTTAGTATTGTTATATTTTCGTAAAAATAAGAAAGAATTTGTTTATTCATTCATTGTGAATATAATGTCTATGCATTATTAGAACTATTAATTATTTATTCATAAATAATTTACTATTGTTTATAAATATGTAAGTTGTTATGTTTATTAAACAAATTATGCATAATCAAGCATAAACCCTTTTGACATTATTGCAAACAAAGTAGCTGAAAAATATTTTATACGAAGTTTCTACTTAAGAAAGAATTTTATTTTTTGAAATTTATTTAGCTTGATATTTTGATTCATCTAAAGGAAGAGAAGAATTGTAGTTAATATTATATGATTCATTGTTTCTTTACAAAAATATTTCTCCTAATTCAGATTCTTTATTTTAATCACTGTTCAAATTCATCACCATCATGAGAACAGTATATTTTTCCATCAAGTACATCCTCACTGGGTACCTTCTGCTGAAATAGTTTTCTTCGAGAACTCATCTCTTTCATTTTCAGTTAATTTTATATTTGTACACTATTCTTTAGAAGTAAAACGGCTAACAAGAAAAGGAAAATAATCTGGAGCTCAAAATTGAGCTGCTTATGAAAAAAGTTTTGAAGCAATATTTGTGGCTTTGGGCACGGAGTCATCCCAATGTTATATGAATTCTGAGAAATTTAGTGAAAAAAATTTATTTAGTTTCACCCTCAGTTTTTTACATACGATATTTTATTCCCATTTATATTTATAATATCTTTATTAAAACACAAAAATCAGAATGAAATGTTATACTGAGTGTCTTTTTATTCATATAAATGAAATTTATAAATTTTCCCGTTTTTAAAGAATATAAATCGTTTTGTATTTCAAATAAATGAGTCGCATTCTTAAATTAACCTTGAACTACAGATGTTTAATATTTACAACTTGTGATATATCTTATTTTTAATTTAAAAAATAGACAATATATACCCTAAATAGCAAAATATTTTTTATTCAGCGGTTTTCTATTGAAATTTATATTACATACAAAGTTTATTAAAATTAATCATGTGTGCAAAAAATGCTTTAAACAATTTTTATTTTGAATAAACAGATATTTTAATTTTGGCTTTGGAAAAAAAACTTGAGATGCTAATTTATAATTAAAGCATGGTAGTGTCAAAAACAATTTAGTGAAATTAATTTTATCATTGGAATACAGATATAAGAGGGAAACGTGATAATGCAATTCATACTTCTTTGTTACTTTCATATTATCACATCCACCTTATCAGCGAAAAAATAAATGTCTTCAGCACCATATAAAATACAAATAAAGTTGTTATCTATTTCTATTTTAAATATGGTGCTAAGATATAAGCAAACTATTCCGCTTTTCCTTCATATTTCGAAAAAATATTAAAACTTGTAAACATATATCAACAAAGCGACTAACACGAACCTCGTTTCAAATTAGACCGGGGAAAAAGAAAACATAGGGTTACTAATATTAAGTCTGAACAATAGTCACATTTTACACCGCCAAATTATTGCAACTACTCTCTTCAAGTGCGCATGCGTTAGAATTCCCATTTGGAGCCGACGTTCCGGGCCCGGTCTCGAGACGCTTGTCTCTGTAACCTTCCACTGTTACTCTCTACACCAATGACTTTAACACATCTTTTCACACTTGAATGAGTGAGAGAGCCATCTAGGTTATAACGGACGTACTAACATACTCCCACTTACAGAAAACGTTAATTTCAAAACAATATCAAAAATTTACTTTGCATTTGACAATATGAGAACTAAAATTTAAAATTTGTATTAAAATCAAATACTTAACACTTGATAACATAAAACTTCTCATATTTGGAATAAAATACATAATACAATAATTTTACAGTTAGTCCAGAAATAAACTTTGGTTATAGACTTTTCTTAATTTTCTTTCTTATATGTTAAAAGCGTTACAGATAGAGCTCGTATTAGTTCTAATTTGGACAAAGTACCAACAGGAGAAACTCTGTTTTTCTAAGGAATAATATTTATTTAGGTCATATTATTCTTAAAGACTTTAAATAAACTGCAGCAGCACCATAAATCTTGCGCTAGCATCAGAAAAAATGTGTATTTCAAAATTTTCTTTTTTATTGTGAATGAATTAACCAAAATTAATTTCTTAGGAATTTCAATTTTAAATGTTGAGTTAAATCCGTAAAACACGTGGATAATGATTCTTCTAAATCTGTCATCAGTTGTTCTTCCAAAGATGGATTTTTCAGCCACAATTCTTGCAAAATATGGTTAACTTTTATGGTGAATATATTTAAATGTCCCTCTGGATCGACTATTTTCAAAGCTACAAATAACCAGCAAAAACAGCGCTTGTGATTGTGTGAAAATAATTTGCTACTTTATTGTTTTCCCAATTTGCACGGACAAGCATCTAGGGCTGAATGCTGTGTCCTTTATTAAATGAACCGCATAATAATATTTATTGAAACTTAACAAAACATAAATGAATAGATAAAAACCAGATAGAGAGAGATGAGAAACTGCTAAATGCACTCTTATAATTTTAATTACAGTTGTGTAAAGATGGAAATAAACCTGATTCATTCCACGTATATATAAATCCGATTGTTTCATATAAAAATTTTAAAACTGAGTTATTTTTCAAAATTTTTCAGACTGTATAAAATTTTGAATTTTTTTATCAAACATTTATTAAAAGAAATTAGAAATTTGTTATAGTTAAATACTTAGGACCCCCATTGAAAAATATATTATTTTTTAAAAATTTTCAGAAAAGAGCATATTTAAATATTTTTCAGTAGCTTGTTTTATAGGTATACAATATGCACTTTATCTTTATTGATAAATTAAAAGAAATAATTTTCCTTGAAAAGAAAGCAATTAAGCGTTAATGAATAATTAAGAATGACTATATTAAATTAATATTCGAGAAAGTAACTGCCTTCTTATTTCTTGAGCATGAATTTATATCAAAAGAAGCATGAATGTTAGCATTTATTCTGGCAGAGATAAATATTCGTGCTTTTTATTCTATAATAATTCACAGATTTTATTATTTTAATTTTTTTTCAGAGCACAAAACATTAACTTTCGAACAATTGTTTGTTGTGGAATAAGCAAAAATTTTTTTCTTCACAGCATTTTTCGCTTACTTCACTTCACTTCACTTCACTTAAAGACAAAATAATTCTTTAAATGAAAATGATTAGTTGAGATTATTTTATCAAAATACCTAATAGTATATTATCAGTTTTCTTTCTATAATTTCCGTAGTTGATAATTCTCTGAAATTTTAAATCTCTACACAAATCTTTCACTTGAATGATTTAAAGCGCCATCTATATCACAAAAGTCTTAACAACGATGTTGTTAAATATGATTTAATATATTTAAGTTTCTATCTGTCTATATGCAACGGACTCTTTTATTACCATTCAGCAGCGTTTTTTTCTCTTTTTTTTTTAACTTATATGATTGAAAAACTTTTTCAGCATATGCTTCGTGGTATTTACCCCTTGATTAGTAACAAACTACACACACGCTATTTGCTGTTGAATTTAATATTTAAGATGATTAATTAATCGCTTAAATTCATAGATATTAGTTGGAATACTCAATTACTATTATTTTATTAGTTTTTTTAAAGAAATCAGACTTAATTTGTATTTATTATTTACTGGAAATAATTTGTATTATGATTATAAATATTGCTTACTAATAAATTAATACGTTGAATTCCCCCCCCACAAAACAATATAACTAACATTATAATATGCTATCTAAAACAGTATGTATGGAAAATATTCCGTTATGCTGATGATGAATGGAATAGAATATAAAAAAAAGGAAGACGAATGAAAAGATTCATTTTCATTCATTATAATTTTTTTTCCTGTTTAGATATACAAATACATTGGTAGACCAGCGGGATTTAATTAAAGATTTATGAAAATCATAAAATAATTAGCCTAGTCAATAAAGGAGAAATATTTCGGTGAGCATTGCAAAATAATTGGACGAAAACATGAGAGTGTGTTTGTTGAAGACTACTAGAAAGAATTTTTTGGAGTTATTTTGCCATTCTGTATCGTCAGCAATCGCCTCTTTATCAACGTCGATGCATAGTTTTCACTGTTGTTGTGATGTAACTCACATAATGAATAGCTTTAAAAACAATCAACTGTCTGCCGAGTAACTTGATCTCAGAACGTCTGGTCTCAGCACGATGATCACGGCATTCCAAAGATCTTTCCTCATTAGGAGCAAATGATAGCGACTATTCAGTCTCTCCACTGAGTCGGCATTCAGCAGGTAACTATTTTTGAATTCACATTAAGCTTTGTTCGATTCTAAAAGAATATTTTGTACATTTTGTTTCTTTCAAATAATCTTCGTTAAAAGTTGATTTTTCCAATCTAATTTCTCAAAATGAAAGGCCGAGCCAAGCTGAGAGTTAAAGCTTTAACGAATTAAGCGTAAACAAAATAGTTCGTGGGTTTGATTCCCCATTCGAGTGGGAACATTTAGATTTTAAAATTTATTTTGTGCTTATAATTATTCCTTCTAAGCCATTAATGGGGGCAGATCAGCCTTTTCATGAAAGAAATAATGGTACTTTTCCATTTCGCCGGCGCAAATTTCGCCAATCGAAAATGAAGTCGCCAATTGGCGACAACACACAGTATACACATAAAATTTTTTTTAAATAATGTTGTTTTAAGTAAAATTTTTAAAATTTATTAACTTAATTGTTGTTCTCGTGTTCACGCTATGCGTGGAATGATGGAGAGCAGAGCCTCAATTTATTTCCTTATTGTATTAGATTACAATTGATCGGGTGATGCATATTTCAAAATATTATTATTTATTTTAAATATTTTTTTATGTGAATTTGTTACGATAATTATTTTTTAAGATATATTTTTAAAATTAGATTTTTTCTAGAGAGATTTTATGAAATTATTAAATTTGTTATATATTGCAACATAGCATAAAATTATGAAATGGGGAAAAAAAAGAGTCTAAATAAAGTCGTTGACAGTAAAAGGCCGTCACATGTTTTGGAAACGTAGCAGTAAAAGGTTACCAGCGGAGATATTCCCTCCAGCGCCGGTTGTATCATTTTTGGCGACTTTATCGCCTCTGCCGGCGAAATGGAAAAGTACCGAAATAATAATTCAACGCAAACCAATTACTTTTCTCTTTTATTTACTTCAAACTTTGTGTCTTTTCTAAATTATTTTTTAATTTTCAAAAATTTTTACCAAAAGTATAAAAATAGTCTTATGTAATTACAGATAGAATAGTTCCTAATTTAATGGCGCGAAGAATTTCCTCGCCAATATTTTCAACTTTATAAAAAGGGAATAACTTTACTTAAACATATTTTTGTTATATAAGAAATTTTATTTCTTTTATTGATGAAAATGGATATTTTAGCAAAAAATATCACTTTAATCGTATGTTTTATTAATCGTGTTTTATTTAATTCTGTTTTAATTAACTCTGAATTGATCCTGTTTTATTTAATCGTGTTAATATTAATCGATGGTTCATGAATTGATGTTCGGGATTTACAACGTTTCCTTTTTATATTTTTCATTCAATTGTTTATTTATTTAGAGAGTTGACAAATGACGTAGAAAATTGAGTTAAAATGTGTAAAGATTTCAGTATTGGTGGGTTTAAATTTTTTATATTTTATTCGCACCCTACCATTTGCATAAGTGGGATTTTAAATTTTTAACTTGCTTTATGCTAATGATTGCCAAAAAATTGTAAGTTTATATAGAAATTGACTCTTTAATTTGTCTCAAATATTTGGAGAATTAAATTAGAATCATTCTATATAGTTCGGAAAGGCAATTTATTTTATTGTAAATGTATTTCCTTGAAGTGATTTAACAGAATCTATAAAACCATTAGAATGATTTGATGAAATAAACTATTAGAAACTTGTTTTTTTTTTAAAATTTTTGTCGCAGTTTATTACGAAATCGAAAGTTAATTTATGTCAGGAATTGGTTTCAAAATTTAAAACAGGAAGTCTTAGTATAGAATAAAGAAATCAAATTTATAATTTTGAAATAATCGATCAAATTGTTTGAAGAAAATGCTTAATATATCTGGAAAAAGAAATCAATAAATATTCCAATATTATTTTTTTAAAAAAGAATCTAATAGAGTCGTCAAAAATTCTTTATTATTTGAAACCATTACTTATCATTTCCCCATCAACTAATTTAGATGTCGTTGTTGCTTATGACATTTGGACAAGCCAAGCTCGCTATGCCTTTGGCAGTGCGAATTAAGTCAATAGGGAGCGTCTTTCGTTTGGATCAGAGCACCACGAAGGTGAAAGTACGACTTTGCTCTTTTTAAGGTGCCTTTTCATTTTGAACCATGGTCAGGTGACGAGGCCACACCTGAGCTGGCACCCTCCTCTCCACATCCAAGCCACACTAGCGGAAGGACTTTGGACGTCACATATTAACGTATACACGTCCCCAACCCACGGAGTTCCAGTAACCCAGTGAAGGAGAGTACACCGTGGTCACCCTCCCAACCACTGCCCGCGGCAAATGATGCTTCACTTTGCTGAGCTTACGGGAAGCGGCGTGAAGCTACTGAGCCACTGGAGCTCAACTTAGATGTATAGTAATATAACCCTTGAGTAATTTTTTCTATAAAGATTAGAAAAAGTTAATTTCTTATTTATCATTAACTTAATCATTATTAATAAAACGTAAAACTGAGAGAATCTTAGTAATTGCATTTTTTAAAATACCATTATTATAATGCCCGCCAGATATAGGATCCTATTCCACATTACAAGGGCAGAAGAGAGGGCAGTTTATTCAGTGGGGCACCCAGTGTGTACCCCAGAAGTAGGAAAGTCTTCGAAATTTATAAGCAGAAACTATACCTCCAAACTTTATGTGCTACTTCCAGAGGTATCATTTCGCAAGGAGGACAATGCGATAATGACATATTTAACGTGTCCCAGGCACCGTTAACGAACATGACTGATCATCGGTTCGGTAGGAATTCGAACTCACTACCTTCCGAAAACGAGAACGAACGGCTTAAACCAACCAGACTACAGCGGCCACACTTTCTGACATAAATTAATCTAAAGGCTTTTGATGTCTGTGTCAATATACGAGGGTCACTCTGAAAGTTTTGAGATACAACTAGGTTTTTAAAGTTATACTAAAATTTTTGGTATGTTCAAAGTAGTCTCCTCTAGCATATATGCAATTTTGTAGACGAATTTTCCACAGATGAAATGCCTCAAGCCATTCATTTCTTCGAATAGATGAAAAAAATGCATTTATAGCCACATCAATCTCTTCTTCTAAATGAAAACGACGTCCTCGTAAGTTCTTTTTTAGATTAAAAAATAACCAAAAGTCGCACATAGCTAGATCAGGTAAATACGGCGGATGTTCGATCACTTTAATTTGTTTTTGTTTAAGAAACTCAGCTGTTAATCCCGCTGTATGTGAAGATGCATTGTCATGGTGAAGCATGAGTCCCCTAACATTCAGTTCTTGTAGAATTTCTGGAAGACATTGAGTGGTATACCAGTTTGCTGTTACTGTCTTCTGTCCTTCCTGCTGGATCGTTTTGACCCATCCCGTACTTCTGAAGAAAGCGGCACGCATCACTTTTTTCAGTGCGCGTTGTTTTTTCACCATTGTAGGCGTGGGATCATCTTCAAAGAACCATACTTTGCTTTCTTGACGTGTTGAAACCTCAAAAAACGGTATGTACGTTTAATTACCTGTTACAATTTTAGAAATGATGCGGTGGCCACCATCATTCAGCATATTAAGAGTTTCTTTACTGATTCTGACACGCTCCTCTTTTTGATGCTCAGTTAGATTATGGGGAACCCAACGGCAAACTACTTTTTTCATATGTAATTCTTCATGAATGATTTTGTGTGTGGCTGCGGATCCAATGTTAAGTTCCTTCTATATCATTCGATAGGTACAGCGATGATCATCCATTAACATTTTTCCTATGGCAGACATATTATCCGGGATGACTGCCGACGGCAGCCTTCCTGTGCGTTCTTCATCCTGAAGGAAATTGCGACCTCTTCCAAATTCTCTAAACCATCTGAATACAGTAGCACGAGCTGGAGATTCATCACCCAATGCTAATTGCAAACGTTGAACGCATTCTTCTTGATTGAATCCTGCTTTGAAATCGTAGAAAATCATAGCGCGAAAATGATCTCGCGTCAACTCCATTTTCTCTTCTGTTTAAAATTTATTCCACTCTAAACAAGTTGAAGTAAGTCAGTAAAAAATCGTCTTCTGTGTTAAAATACTTTGTACTTTAAAATTAAACCGTTATTTTTATTTTGTATATTCTCGTCTGCGCGTATCTCAAAAACTTCAGAGTATACTTAGCATTTTATTTCTATGTAAGACATTCCTATAGCATATATATGGTCGAAAACAGCTAATGCGTACACCACCCAAATATGTATGAAAAATCGGAACAAGCTCAGTATCCCCATACACTTGGCGACTGCTGCGAATTTTTTTGTCGCCAAGTCACCAAGCTAGGCGCGCGTGTATCAACAATGAAAATTCCCCGAAGTTCGATCAAAAAATAAGCATTTCAGAAAATTTAGAAAGGGAAATAAATATAAATAATGGACTTACTTGATATGAAGTTAAGCTGACATGCCGATTGGTATATTTATTTCGACATTTTATTCGTTTGTCACCAGTGTCTTATTTCAGTAAAAATAATTATCTAATTTTACAAAAAAAGCATGCAAAAAATCTTATTCTAAATATATACACTTTATAAAATTTAAAAAAGCATGCAAAAACTTATTTTTCAAATACATACATTTTTTAAAATTAAAAAAAAAACATGGATAAAATATTTTTTAAATATATACATTTCTTAAGTAAATAAAAATGGAACACGAATACAGTAAAAAATACATGTAAACAATAGAATTTAAATAAAATAATTACACCTACTCCAAATCCAATTTCCGTTAAAAAATTAATTAATATTTGCGAATCCTAAATTAATTAATAATTTAGAATCCTGAGCAATTTGAACTAAGAAAATTCTATTAACAATTCTGGGTTTTCCAACTGTTGGTCTAGAGCTGGAAAAAGTAAAAAATCCGTCATTATCTTTAATTTTTGTGTATATAATTTGTTGATATTTTTCAACAACATTTTTAACATGAGACATTTTTAATTAAAATTATAAATAAAGTAATTAAAACATTAAAAAAATGATAATTAATTAAGAAAACGAAATAAGGAAAAAGAATATTTAACGATTTTAAATATCTAAAATAAAATATAGCATTTAATAAATATATATATATATATATATATATATATATATTAAAATTAAACCAAATAAAAATAAATAATGTAAAAGAATAGTAAAAAAGAAAAATTTACGATGTTTGGACACTGGCGACAACGAAACACAACAGCGGGAATCAAATGACTACCAATTAAAACGTAAAACAAATAGCAAATAAAGTTCTCGAAACTTCTCGAAGTGAAACTAAAAAAGCTATTGCCACTAAAAAAAGTACATATATAACGTAAAAATTATTTAAAACACGAGAAAAACGGAATATGGCTACGAAAAAATAATAAAAGTAACAAAAACTAAATTTGGCAACACTACAATAAAAACAAAAGCTGAAATCGGCAACACTACAACGAAAACAACGATTTCCAGATTTGGCGAGAAATCATCTGTATGGGGAATCGAAAACTTTTGTTCCGAAAATTCGTCAGCCCACATTTTAGTGTTCATATTTTAACTAGGCACATCCGCATTCAAAATTCGTCAGCCCACATTTTAGTGTTCATATTTTAACTAGGCACATCCGCATCTTTCAAAAATTTGCAAAGAGTTATTTCTGATTCGCTTAAGTGAAGAGATCCGTACAAAGGGTAAAATGCGCCAAGCAGGCGATAAAGTGGTGCGATAAGTTCGTCAAACTGGTTTAACGGTTCGGATTACGTATGTATGACGTGTTTTCGTTTATTGGGTAACATGATCGCGTGACAAGCGCGTTTTGTATGTAACCCTTGAAACTATTATAGAATAATATTTAATAATTTAGTTTCGATATTCGAATTTTGGAGTTTGTGTGTTGCTAGCGAAAATTAACTATGGATGAGAATGTATTGAACTTACGTTTTTTTTATTTAGAGCGTGATGGTAGTAAGAAAGTAAGTATATGAATTTTTAAGTTGTGTGTATTGCATGTTAGTGTTAGAATGTGCCGCGTACTGAAATTTCTTTAATGTGGGTGCCATTGCTCGGTATATTAAAATTCGAGTTTAAACAAAAAGCGAAATTTGTTAACGTTCGAAATTTAGTTTTATTGCCCGGTTGGCACTGCAGTAGGTAGCACTACACTGATGTTTTTTTTTTTTAAGGTGGGCGCCATTGCTCGGTATATTAAAATTCGAGTTGAAACAAAAAGCGAAATTTGTTAACGTTCGAAATTTAGTTTTATTGCCCGGTTGGCACTGTAGTAGGTAGCGCTACACTGATGTTTTTTTTAAGGTGGACGCCATTGCTCGGTATATTTAAAATCAACTTTTAAAAATTTCGTACCTATTTATTATAATTTTAAAACTTCTACAGTATTTAATTATAACGAAATATTCAACTTTTTAATATTTGGAATTCTAAAAAACGCGGGATTTCAAAGCTGAAGTTCGAACGCGATCGTTATTGGTTGACATCTATCGCGCGTAGTGACGTAATTTAGGTTGGCGACAGAGCTGTAGAGCGCATGGTGCCAAAAGTTGAAATCGCGCCAATCGCGTACGGGTCTGGTAACTTTTACCTTCTGATTTTTTTATTGTGCTTGATTTGAATACCGAAAAGTAATTCTGAATGACATTTTAAACCTTTTCATTTTTTATAATTTTTAAGTTTTTATTTTTTATTTATTTATTTATTTTTTTATCCTTCTGGTGCTCCGGACCTTGGTCTAACAGAAGCTGCACATTCCCTCTCCAATGACTTCGTTATCCAGTGGTGAATGGTTCTATCAATTAGTTTACAGACTGTTTGATTGCCATAACTGAATCGAAACTTTTCTGTAACTGAAGATTACTTCAGTAGCAAAGATAAATGTTAATTTCAGACTTAATTTTAACTTTATGTTAATTTCAGAGAACAGAAACCCTGCTATATTTCTCATAAAGGTTTTATTAAGTGATGACCAAATAGTTATTGTGTAAACTGCAAAATAATCTGTACTTTCGCGGTAATCTGTGTGTATTAGAGGTGGGAGATCCATGAGCAAACTGGTTGTTCAAAACCAGTTACTTCTACGAAACGAGTGACTGTGACTCAGGAGATTCTCTTTTCTTCTCCACAGCTCTTGGACTGAAACCACTAACACTCCATTCATTCATTGTCGTGCGCCAGCTAGGCTGGCAATATGGGGTGCGCTGCTCCATTTTTCCAACTGAACCCTATTTTGATGTGGAGTCCGACTTCCTCAGTACACACATGCCATAGGAACCCGTTTATAGGGTAGGCAACCATTCACACCTCATTCATACAAGGAAGGGTAAAAGACAGGATAGATAGAGAGAGAAAAAGTACATCCATGCCCGAACAGGGATTCGAACCCAGGACCTCCTTATCCGTAGTCAGGCATGCTGACCACTAGACAAGTTGGGTGGCGCTAACACTCCGTAAATCAGTAATTGCACTTCCAGGCAGTTCATTTCCATCCTTCGCGTCCAGTTCGATTCTCGACTCCACGGCTCTGTAATACTATGCCAATTCAAGAGTTTAGTCGCCAGCTTTTACTTTTTGACTCGTTCCTTCTTCGACAGTAAACAACTCAACTCGTCATCTTTCTCGTAAATAATTTTTATTCCTAATTTCAATTGAGTCATAATTATGCTTAATGATGGGATCAAATTATGTTATCATTTTTTTCAAATGCTAATTAAGACTTGTTTGACTATTTCATATTTATTAAATGTGTTTATCAATTTAAAATTTCATTCTTAACTGAAAATAAATTTTGGTTTTTTAAGGAATATAAAAGCTTTATGTTGTAGTTGGTAATGACACCTGGACAAGCCAAGCTCGCTATGCCTTGGCTATGCGAATTTAAGTCAAGAGCGTCTTTCGTTTTTAATCAGAGCACCATGAAGTATGACTTTCTTCTACACACATGCCATAGGTACCCGTTTATAGGGTAGGCAGCCATTCACACCTCTTTCATATAGGGAAAGGACAAAGACAGGATTGATAGAGAGAGAAAAAGTACATCCATGCCCGAACCAAGATTCGAACCCAAAACCTCCTTATCCACAGTCAGGTACGCTAACCACTATACGAGTTGGGCGGCTAAAAGCTTTATTGAGAAGTGAACTGGACAGTCTTGAAAAAGAACTGATTCTTTTCAATGAGGAGTAGTTTTTAATCTGTTCCAAAAAATTAACAGTCTTGCATATCACCAATATAAATATATGTATAGAATTATTTAGAATGCTCTATAAGCAGAGTCTGAGTTAGTCTTATGGAAGTTCAGGGTAAAATCTTCTTTTGGGGGCCCCCTGCTTTACAGCATCACTTTCTATTCGATTTGGGAGCCTCTTTGATTTGGGGGGGGGGCTCGGGGTAACTGCCCCATATATCATGGCTTTTGTAAGGCTCTGTCTTTATGAAACACGTGTAAAATAAAACTCTTACTTAAAAACAATTTAGTTTTATTTCATTCATTCCACTTTCACCCCCAAATATTCAAAATCTCAAATCGTGCCTGGTTTTAAATTTTTGGAGCCATCCGTCAGACACTTTGGAATCTTTTATGTTCGCCTTCATAGCAAAACAGTCATCTTTAAAGAGATTATCATCAATAGGAAAGTTCATTACTCTCCTTTTTCTCAGCCAAGCAAACAACATTTTTTCCCCGTTTAAAAGGTTTGTTCTCTTTACAATATTTTCGAGAAGGAGCACTTTTGCTGATACTGTTTCTACTTTCAAGGATTATTCCAGAATTCTTAAAACTGGCGAGCGGCTGTTCTTTTTTCGCTTATTTTTCATCTACTTCTTTTAGAATTTTCTTTTTCATTTTAAGTGATAAGCAAATTCGCTTTTTCAATGTTAAAATTCTCAATGAAACCGGCTCAGTCTCTCTCCTACAAACGGATATTCTTAAATTGAGTTGTTCAAATGAAACGAAAAAAGAAAACTACTGAACGGAGCTAAAATTTTTAAGGTTTTACCTTTTCTAACGTACGTAAAGAGTGTTTTACGAGAAAAAAAGAGTGTAACGTACGTAATGAGAGAGACAAAAAATGAAGCAATTTTATCTCTTCATTCTTTGTTACGTCATTGTGAATATTTTCACATTACTATTCTATTTTCGAAAACAATTTATATGGGTTCATATGTAACCGGAGTCTAATTCGGCGCCGCAATTCTTTCGGTCTTTTTTGGCCACGTGCCTTCGGATATTGTTTCCCACAATGTCTGGCCACGTATCGTTCAAGAAGGAATCAAATTTTCAGACTTTATGTTAAAAGGAATCAAATAAAAGGTTAAAAACAGATATCCGATCATAAAAATAAAAATAAACTATCTTAAAAAAGAAAAGAGCACTATAAAAAAGGGAAAGAAAACAATTTGCTAGAAACAAAAATTAGCATTGGTTCGTAAATGGGAGTTAAAACTATAATTGCGTCTATGGTGTCAGGTAGGGAATAACCACTAGTTCGTAAAAACGTCATTGTTCATGAAAATGAACGTCTGTTTTATATATATAAATTTTTAAGTTATGTAAGAAACCACGAAATTTAAGAAAGATGTTTTGGATGAAATTTAAAAGGTCAGACTATACTTGAGGGTGCCACTTGAATTCTCGCCAAATTTTTCGCCAAGCTAGGCGATGTTGTTCTATTTATGGTAACCCTAAACGTTATTCAGAAATCCATTCACGGTTCTAATTGGTTTAGATTCTGATTGGTTTCCTTCTCAGGATAAGTTTAAGCAATATCTGTAGGTGCTATTAGGGAATTCTGTGTATCTCAAAGTGAGGATATTCCAGCAAAATAAAGTGAGTACATTTTTTTCTTTGTCTATGTGCTTACTGCATTATTTTTGAAATTTCATTGTGTTTTGGCCGCTATTCCTGATTGCACAGCGTTCCGAGCGAATAGGATTGGCGCCAAAAAAATCGCCAATCTTGCCAAGGGGCACCCTTAAATATATTTTTACCATTTAAAAATTCAGATGGAATTTGCCCATTCCACGCTCTCATTTGTAAGATTTTTATCTTTTGGGTCAAGTACTCAGCTTATTACAAGATGGAAGATAAGAGGTAGTAGGCGTTTTCCAGTTTCATAGAAGTGATGTCTTTAGCATTAACTTTGTGTAATTATCTATAAACGTGAAGAATTGAAGCTCAAAACTCTTATTTATTGCTACTAATGAGCCAAAGATGTGTTTCAATGAAAATAATGCCTCAAATTAGCAAAAAATGAAAGATATACGAGGTTTGTCCGGAAAATACAATTAAAAGTTGAATAATAACTTTATTTTACAGTTTGCAGTCACCAACAGGTGGCACTACTGCTGTAACCAATCCCATCAATGCTCAGTTCGAGTCAGACCACTCTGCGTGTAAGTAGGAGTGTGCGTCTGTTTGTTGA
>CM075860.1:48153691-48209202 GCA_037975125.1 Latrodectus hesperus
TGTTAGGCTTTTATCGATATCTGTTTAGGCTTTTATCGAAAAGAAGAAGAAACATTCTTTTCTTCTTATTCTTCATAAGCTCAACAGCCTATTCCAGGCCAAGGCTGACTTGCTGATCTTCTTCCAGCTGACTCTATTAGTCGCAACAGCCCTCCATCGGTTGACTCCCATCATTTTGAGGTCTTTTTCAACATCGCCCAGCCACCACGTGGGTGGACGTCTTCTACGACGAATCCCTTCGATTTTTGAGAATGTCACTTTTTTGGTGGGAAAAGCATCGGTGCATCTGTACAGGTGGCCCAACCACCGTATTCGTGATGCCTTTATAGTTCTTGCAATATCGGTCCCACCTTATTTGCTATATTTTCTATTGATTTCATGATTGAATAAAATCCTCCACTCATTATTCACTTGAATGGGTCCAAAAATCTTCCTGAAAATATTTCTTTCAAAGATCAATAGCTTTTCCTCCTCTGTCTTAATGAGGGTCCAGCATTCACTACCATACAGAACAATTGGCCTGATTAGGGTTTTATATAGGTTCAATTTTGTATTTATAGAAATTGACCCAGATTTGAATTTGCTTCTGAGGCCATAAAAGCATCTATTAGCAAGAAAGATCAACATTCTTTTAGTTAAGTAAATATTCTTTATTAAATGAATCACGGTTTGCAACTTTAAGCGATGTGACTTTCGTGAATGCCTTATTATTCTAATCGCTTTGCCGTGTGTTCGAAGTTACGCAACTGACCCCCATAACCTTGTCAAAATTCTCCCATTAAGTATAAAGTTTCACATTATGAAGATGTTTTTTTTTATCAAGTATTTGTTATTTCTTTTCGTTAATTGTAAAGATTATCCTTAAAAAAATCCATGGTTGCTTCTGAGTTTTATTTGAATTTTCAACATCATGCTAGTTTCGAAAATGGCTGGTTTCACTCCTGAATTTCACCACATTATAACATCTATTGTAATTCTGCAGTGCTGTTGAATTTACTTTAGTCATTACTTTCTTTATTACTGCGAAGCATTGTGCTAATAATAATCGTAATTACGTTAGTTGTAGTAGCTAAAAGTAGCGTTGTTTTAATAAAATAAAGTGCCATCAGCATTGGCAAGACAGCCCTTTGTTGGCCTTGGCCTTCTTCAGAAGTCTCTGCCATTCCACCCCTTTTCTAGAAATCGACCTCCAGTTCTTGATTTTAAGTATGTTGAAGTCTTCTTCTAGGCAGTCCTTCCATTTCTTTTTGGGTCTTTCTCTTGGTTTACTACAGAAAGGGGTGGTGTTGAAGACCTTTATAAAGCAACATAATTACTTTCAGGAATAATAATTTATTTTCTAATCAATGATTCTTGAATTTTAACGTTTGAAATCATGCCATTGCCGACTGTTGAATTCTGCGTAATGATATGAATTGTTTCTTTTCCATATTACAGTATGCCAATTGAAACCGGAAGTGACGGACATGTTCGACAATTGCTTCAATAATGCTCGAAATGAAATAGAAGATTCCTATACAATAAAGGATGATATTGTCACCAACATTCAACTCACCAGTGGATCAGTATCTAACTTGAAGAACTTCAAGAGGACATTACCTCTAAGCTGCACGTGCCTCAGCGACCGCATCAGAATCTTCATCCAGCTTAGCTTCATTGACGTCACTGTCACCTGGCTTATTACTGTTCTCGATGGTAATTTACAAATGATCATTATTCCAATCCAATGAATTATTTAATTGTTTTATTAACTGTGAGATTCTTGTTACCTTTGGTAAGTAACTCTGGCTTAGTTATCATCATACATCATTATTATATTTTTTTTGGTGTGATAGTCCGGTGTGATGGTAACTCCTTGCTTAATCTTTGCCAAAGTCGAACAATGGGAATACCATTTCAGCACGCGTGTCTTTGAGAATAGGTATTTTGAAGTTTCGATGGTAGTATTCCTTGTGACCTTAGAATATCGAATACCGTCCATAATATCTGAAATGTAATCATAGATTTTGGACGGTAACTTCTTGGTTGTAAATTAAAGGGGAGAATTCTAAAATCCCAGCAGCAGCCTTAAGTGGTTGCATGTTTACTACACTGTGTCAAATAGAAACACGAAAGGCTCACTGTAAATAAATAATTGAGTTTTGTTATTTAAAATAAAATATTTCATTCTTGATCCCAATCAGTGTGCAACAGTGGTACAAGAGGGTTGCATCGTTTTTGTATGGATAAATATTGGGTATATCAGATGAGGGACACGAGAGTTTAAGGAGATGAGGGTTTGACAGTTTCCAGAATTCTGTGTTGGAAAATATGAACATAGACCATGATTTAGGAAAATGCCCCTGAGAAGCTTTACGCAAAAGTTGCTAAAGTGCCTTACAATGTCCTTTAGCTTATAAATTATCCTCACTACGGTGTTAAATTGTTCTCATTTTGGTGTTAAATTATTCTCACTTTGGTGTTAAAGCATTAAATGATAAATTAAATTTAAGCTTCCAAATTATCCTCGCTCTGGTATTAAAAACCCGGTGAGAAATAGCGTCGTTTTTATTTTTGAAAGATGGCCACTCGATCCCTGGTGCAGTTTAAGATCAGCGCGTTGAGGGGTCTTCCCGCTAGTGTGCTGTATGGTCGAAAGTATGATTTCTGGTGTTATTTTCGTCACTTGATCATTGTTCAAAATGGATAAATGGAAGGTTAGGCTAATAGCTTCCAGATGCCATGCAAAGTAATTTGAAATTAGTGCAATGAGATTATGTATTCATTCCAACGTTTGTGTTAAACGTGAAAACTGGGCTTAGTATTCTCGATATTCAAAATAGAATAATGGTAATGGTTTGGGTGACATTGTACGAAAACTCAATAGGATAGCTTTCATATACGATATTAATGAAAGCAATAAACGCGCATGCTTGTGGACAAGGATTCTAACTACTTTATTTGATGATTGAATAAATTATTTGAATTGAATTATTAAACTGAATTATTTAATTTCAATCAGATTCTATAATGGTTTGGTAGGAAATTTTATAAATATCCCTTTGCAAGTTTGATTCAAGGCTGTCATAAATCAACGTGTCACACTCGATGAATTGTGAGCAATAGAATATTAAATTCTTGTTACATGGCAAATTCTGTCAAATCGTTTAGATATGATGGTTAATGGTTGAAGAATAGTTGCATTTGGCTCCTTGAAAAACGAAGGCTCTCGGACCAAAAAGTTAAAAGCTTGATTCCAAGACAAAATTTACAATGGCATTTGACTAAAGTTATTTGCAACATGTTTCCGGCTGCTTATTTCTGGTGACCGAAAGCAGTGAACACGGCCAACCATTTTATAATTTTGACTTACGGTCACATGACTATACACTCCTTATTTCTCCACACCGCACCTTGAATAGAAGAATATTGCTCGGAGATTTAAATGTGCAAAGCTCTTACCTACAAGATAGTTTTTTGCTCAGTCAGGTATAAGAACCAAGCTATCTTTATGAACCATTTAGTAGCGGTTAGAGTTGTGTGTATGTTTGTAATATTTTCAGCTGCTATTTCTACCAACTGAAAAACTGCTAAATACTACCAATCACGTCGTAATTATGAACCATGATCAAATGGTGAAGTTAATACTGGCACCTTCCTCTCTACGTCTTACCACACACTAACATGCATATATAGCGGTGTAGGCAAGCCCGGACTGTACTTTTAGGTTAACAGGTTTGGAATTCTCTTCCATCATCAAGTGCTTCGTAATATTGAATCACGGTCAGGTGACGAGGTCACATCTGAGCTGGCACCCTCCACTCCACATCAACGTCACACCAGCGGAAGGATTTGGACGTCACATATGAACGTGGACACATTCCCAACCCATGGAGCTCCAGTATCCCAGTGAGGGAGGTAACTTGGTCACTCTCCCTCTCACCACCCGTGGCAAAGGATGCTTCATTTTTCTGATTTTAACGGGAACAGCGTGGAGCTACTGAGTCACTGGAGCTCTACCGCACACTAAACCAAAGGACATTGAAACCACGACATGCCTTACGCACCCTAGTCACATTAATTCAGCATGAAAGTTTTTCGATTGAGTCAGATAGAATTCATCACCTTATGGTAACGAGAACGACATCTTTCCCAAAGAGCCTATAGTGGCCTCTGGATTACGTGTTTTAAAAAATCTATTTATTTCTAGTTACTAAGCTATTTTACCGACTTTACGCCGTTTTATGTTTTAGGACTCCTGGGCGGTCTCTTAGGCAATTTAGGCCGCACTGTGACACGCCTTTTGGGTCAAGTGGTCAATTTGGTCTTGAACATTCTCTGCCTGGAGATTAATGTGGTCATCGCCGTGGACCAGCCGTTCCTCCCTGGCAGCACCTGCTTCGTCAGCAACTTCCACGTTACTCGAATAAGCTCGATCAGGATACTCAACATCGACCTGACGCAGTTGCTCGTCGGTCTCCTGGGAGACCTCCTCACCCCTGTGGTCAACACGGTCGTCACCCAAGTCATCAGCAGCCAAGTGAGGCTGATTCTCGTTCAAGAGATACAGAAGCTGAGCATCACCAGCCAGATGCACAATTGCTTAGGAAAGTAGAAAAGCAGAGCATCTCTGCTTACTGCGGAAATGCTGTATTTACAACAAGAACCTTCTTTACCATACAAATCTGACTGACAGAAATCCTGAATTAACTGTTGCAGTTTTATTCTTCTAGTTTCTCTTTTATTTGAAAATTATTTTCTTAAATTTCATATAACAAAAATTATATTTGTATGCAATAAAACTACTCCGCAAGATACCAACCTCCTTAAATCGGAATTTAATTTCATAGGAATTGAATTGAAAAATGGGTAAAAAAATATATTTGAGGGTGCCCTTTGGCGAAATTGGTGATTTTTGTTTGGTGCCAATCTTGTTCGCGCGGAACGCTGTGCAAACAGTAATGGAGGCCAAACACAATGAAATTTAAAAAATAATGCAGTAAACACATAAAAAATTGAAAAAAATGTACTCATTTTATTTTGCTGGAATATCTTCACTTTGAGGTACACAGAATTCTCTAATAGCACCTACAGATATTGCTTAAATTTATCTTGAGAAGAAAACCAATCAGAACCATGAATGGATTTCAGAATAACGTTTAGTGTTATCGTAAATAGAACAACATCGCCCAAGTTGGCGATAAAGTTGGCGAGAATTCAAGGGGCACCCTCAAGTATAGTCTAACCGTAAAATGATTTTGTATTTATATTGTATGGAATAACTGTAAACACAAATGATTTCTTAAGAATGCCTCTTCATAACAAATGTAAATAAGTAAATACAATTTTGAAAGTTTAATAAACCAAACATAAACGTGTTATAATTGAATTTCGAAACTAAATTTCAAAGCTGAAAAATGTGTAAGCAAACATCTGTTCTACTGCCGCTGAGCTGGCAACATAATAAATAGGGCTCTAGAATTCGTAAATTCGATTCCACCTAAAGTAAGCTAAAAATCCATAGAATGTTTTAATTAGACATTATACTTTTTTAAAAGTTTTAACTGAGATGTAACCACACAGGTAGGTATGCTAAGCACTTAGTCTATCACCTCAATAAAAATAATAAACTTGCATACCTTAGTCATACTGCTACGTATTATATATATATATATATATATATATATATATATATATATATATATATATATATATATATATATATATATATATATATATATATATATATATATATATATATATATATATATATATATATGCAATTCCGATGGCTCAATTAAGCTAATCAGAAGCTTGGTAATTTTGTAAACATATCACATTTTACGATATGTAAAAATACAGCTTTTTCGGTGTATTTTTCGATATGTAAAAATACAGCACATTCGGCTAATAAAAAAAATTCGGCTTTTTATTAGCCGAATGTGTTCACTGTAATTGCGAAACTTTAGGTGAATTCCGCCCTAGAAATTCAAGGGCTGACAAAATACTGCTTTTTTGTGTTCATACGACAGATTTTGAAGAAGTTAATATAAAATTACTTTTATATATTGTACTGATATTTTGTTTAGAAAAAGTTCATTACAGAAGGAAATGTAAAATAAACTTTGTATTCTATTTGGAGGCCCTCTCTAATGTGAGATCTAGGGGCAACTGCCCGGATGCACCTACCTTAGTCAAGCTCTGGTCCTTAAGTTTCGAATCCACAACATTTCCAGATGCTGGACATCTAGGCGTCTGGCCCCTCTCCTCAAATGAAATATAAAATTCTCAGAGTAGATTTTAATATTCTTATGTAATTTAGTAATATTTCCCAATATAATTCCATTCGGAATCGAAAGAATGCAAGCTGACATCATTTCAATGTTTACTCATGCATTCTGAAATTAAATTCGCCCTTAAAATTGTGTTTTCATAATTTATGATATATTACTAAATTACATCAAAATTTCACATTCAAAACTTTCTGTGTCACGCACACGACGAAATACTTTATTGGGTTGTATGTATTTAGTTCACTTTCAAAAATTGTAGCTTAAGCTCTGGTTCCTTTCCATTTTCTAACTCATTGTTTAGTCTTTAAAATAAGATATGCTATTATCATGATATATTTATGTCAGTATTTATATATTCTAGAGATATATTTTAAGAATTAAACTCAAGTTGTGATTTTCCGTTAATATTTCTTTGAAATTTAAACATGAGTTTTTGAGCTGCTTGAGATTATTTGATAGTTTATTTTATTATTTTAAAAAGCATATTTTTAATGTCAGAAATATAAAATTATATTGTAATTTTTAACAAATAAGAGTTAACAATTTATAAAGATTTGATTTTTGAAACACTTGGTTGTTCAATTTAGTTTTGTCAAATAAATTTTTTCAGTGTAAATACATATGTAAATGAAATCTTAATTTTTAAAATATGCTTTAATCGGCAGAATCAGATGCATTTTTAATCACCTTTAGGATTGAAATGAAGTCATATCTGCAACTGGATTCTAGTGGTTCCTGTTACAATGTCATCTCACCAAGTTATTAAATAAATTATATTCCCTCCACAGGAATACTTGAAAGGAATATGCATATTAAAATTGAACTGCTTGAATGAAAGAGGAAAGGAATTATTTCTAAAAGATATAAAACTTCCTCAACGGAATAATCGCACATACCTACCAGTAACTTTTACTTTTTATAAAGTACGTTAAACATATACAATTATTTTTCAGTAGAATGGGAGGAGTTAACCTATGATCTCTTTCGGCGACTTATCCGTTCTATAAAAGTGGCAATTTGTGAAAGATCCGCATTTAATGGTTTGCTTAGCAATCTAGTGATTTTTTACACAACTGTAAACCACAAGTCTAGCAAACCATCAAATACGAAAAAAAGGAACTCGCTAAATTTGGCAATCTGTACTTGGTTTCTTTTAGCATACAAGATTTAAAGTTCGAAAAATCTCTTGCAAAATCCCCTTCGTTTATTTGCTTTTATTTTTTCGGATTTTATAAATTTGTTTTTAATTTATTCTTCTTTCGTTTTGCCTTTTTGTTATTCTATATGAGATTCCGGATGAGAAATTTTATCTTTTGATAGTAAAAAAATGTTTTTTCCTGGTTGTAGTAAAGAAGATCTGTCATTTCATTAAGCAATTATATTGACTCACAATAGGCATAATTACACTTTTTAAAGGAATATACAAATTCAAATTGAAATGTATAAATAAAGAAAGAAAATAATGTTTTATAAAATTTAAGTAGGAAGCACCTGAAAATTTAAAATTTTTTCCAAATTGACTACCACTAATTTTTATGTTTTTAAAAGTAACATGTATAAAAACTAATATGTTATGAGAACAGTAACAGAGGTGGCTAAGAGGCTCGCTAGGCGTGCTGACCGCTCCCCACGAGTGGCAATGTGTAAATGTCCGGCTTTCTAATGAATGTATCGGCAATCTCATACCATGCTCTTTGCTGACTTGAACTATTAAGTCTTAAAAATTGAAAAATAAAAATACGCAACTTATGCCAAAGCTGCGCAGCCTTTTAGCTATCTCTTTTACTTTACTCACTATTAAAATTTGTTTTTAATCACAGGTAAGGATGATTGATTATAAAAATCTTTGAGTTCATGCTAATGTTTTGTTTTTGTCTTTATATGGAATGTTGCTTGTGAGTCAGACTTTTAATTTTCCAACTGAATTCGTCCTACATACGGGGCAAAAATAATTACAGAAACTCATCGGCTCATCAATATCTCCAGAGTCATTTCATGTTCTCTTGAAATCCTTTAAAACTTCTCGAATTCTCATTTTGAAAATTATTTTTGATTTGATTAACATTTTATGTGTACAACAATGATTGATGCGAGTATCCGAAATCAATTCCAGAAGTCGTTTCGAATCGCTTTGAGCCAAATGCACTTAAACATAACCCAATTAAATTGGACATGACATCCATATCTAGTAACGACTAGTCATCTCGTTTAAATCAAAATTAAAAATATCGGCGCCGCTCAATTTAATAAAACGATTACTTATATAAAGACCAAAGCATCAGTTTGAGAAGCTGTTTCCCATTGGATAGTTGGTGTCGAATCCATTGGAAAAACAAAAGATGACCATGAATATGCAGAATACAGCTGGCCATCTCCTTGATGTTTTCGGAATGTAGACTCTTTTCGATGTCGAGCGGGGGGAATTCCCCGAGCTGAGCCAAAGGTCATAAAATGGCAGGGCAGTCAAAAATGTGTTTTGGTGTTATTGGAATGTTATCGCAATAAATGCACACACACAGAGACTGTAAGTTCTGTTGCCATTTCTTTCCTTGATTCAATCCATTAACACGGTGACAATAGAACAGAAGAAAAAGCAAATTGAAAAAGACAAGGCAAAGCATCAACTTTTTGGTTAGTTTAAATCGGCAAGAACGATTTAATTTTTTATATAAATTAAATTAATTTTTTGTTCAAAAATGTATAATTTTTGTTCATTTTTATTGGTGATAGTATTCCAAACTGGTGAAGCATTAGCAATTAGAGATCTAATCATTGGTATATATATATATATATATATAATACAAAACTTTATTTCAAAATAGTTATAAAAACATTATTAAAATTTCTTAAGCTAATTACCAAGTAATATTAATTTAATGTATAAATTAAGGAATAATTACATTTCATTATGTTAATAAAAGATTTTAAGTGAAAATATTGATTGGAATTTTCATTCATTTAAATTTACCACGTTCTTACATCAACATAGAATATTATTTCAAACTTTTAAATATATTTTACAAGAAAAATGAAATTAATATACTTGTAGTAATAACACAATAGTTAACATTTTCTCAGTCTCCTTAAAACTTATTTTGATGACACATTATACAGAATATACCTGATCAGCCATTTCTTCCTTATACTGTGTTTCCTCATCTTCAAAATAGCTACATGTTTCAGATTAGCTTTTGCTAATTTTGTTTTTTTATTCGTTGATGACCATGACAACCATAAAATACGAATATAAACTATATTTCCATCGACAAAATTCTTTGTTGGAAATTCTTTAAAATATTATAGAAATTAACAGTAGATTTTGATACATACAATTCATTTTTGTTTTATCTACGAATGCTTTTACTTAGGAACAATCAAATCACTGATTATCAGAGAAATTTTAATAAATAAAATACATATTGTCAGTGAAATTTTAATAAATATAATACCTACTGTTAAGTAATATTCTGTAGATTAATATTTGTTTTATATTGTATTAACATTTAAATTAAAAAACTTAAAATTTTATTTATGAAAAAATTTATTCTTATTCATAGGTAAAATATTGCATTTGATATTAATCGCACTTTTAATTCAGCATTATATTAAATAATATTTTTATAATATATATTGGGTGTTTAAATCAACAAGAAAATTAATAGTCACATTCACGCAGTTTTTAAACTAAAGAATTTAAAAAAAATTCATTCATTATAATTTACTATTAATTTATAATCAATTAAATTTTGGCTGAAAACAGTATTTGAAATAAAAATTAAAATTTCCAAACACATTTCATATTATTAAACATTATCAATTAATCAGAAATCTCAAATATTAGAAATATTAAATGAATATGAATTAAATAAAATTCATTCATTCACACTTTCGAATACGGAAGTTTATATAATGGTGAAAAATCACTTATATGAAGATTTGATTTAGTTTTCAATTAATAATAAGAAATAAAGACTTACCGCAATGTTTCTGCCTCCTTCTTGTCCAATTATATATTTTAAATATTCTAATGGATCGCCTTAACAAAATGAAGTTTTAAGTTCCTCCATTTTTAGTGAAACGAAACCGAAAGCATAGAGCCACGTGATGATTTAAACCAATCAGAGCACATTTGCTTTGGGCCATTAACACGTCGAAAAAAAAAGTAAAAATTGCTTTCAGCTGAGGTTGGAGTGTTTAAAAGAGAGCTTTTCTCCCCATTTAAGTACGAAAGGTTTCATTTTATATCTTTGTGGAGTATAAAATATCCATCATTCACTGAGTGGTGGAAAAAAAAAACACTCAAACTTTTTAAGAGTGTACATATTAATATATGTATTGCCCAGCCAGTTTATATGCCTAAAGTTAACATGGAATATTATTATAATTTGAAGCCCGGTGGCTTAGTGACAGCGTTTCACGCTCCCATGACACAGGTCCGAGGTTCGATCCTCGGGCTGGGCAAGGTTGACTCAGCCTTTCATCTCTTCAGTGGGTCGATTAACTGAGTACCAAGCATGCTTGGGAACTAAGCAATGGAGATCTTACGTTAGGCTGACCACCTAACTGGGACGTATGCTTCGCACCCCAGGGCCCTCAGTCATGAAAACAGTTATGAGCACTGTATGTCTTGGCCCACATGGGCTGTCGTGCCATGGAGTTTAGTTTAGTTTATTATTATAATTTGTAAAAATGAATGTTGCCTATGGCAATTTGCAATAGTCAAGCTTTTTCTAATATAACAAATATTACAAAAAAAATTAAATAGTTTATTTTCGGTAAACAAATGCGTGCAGTGGTATTGCTTTTATTTCTTCTTTCGCAGATACAGTGGTGATAACCTGGCTTTAAAATTCTTAGGAAAAATGGCTTTAAAATTCTTAGGGACTGCAAGAAAAGCAAATATTCCAGTAAGGATTCAACTCGGGTGGCGTGCTAGTCGCGTAATTGGTCATTCCTTCGGTTCACTCAACTTAACTCCCTATCAGGCACGTACCTCACTCAGTTGGTGGAACATTCTGGAAAAAAAATATTAATATGTATTGTCCGGCCTGCTTACATGTAAAAAATTAACATGGAATGCTATTATAATTAGTAAAAATGAATGATTAGTATCTCAATTTACAATAGACAAGCTTTCTTTAATATAATAAATATTATGAAAAATTTAGAATAATTTATGTTTGGTAAACAAGAGAGTACGTGGGCACCGGGTTTTTTAGTCCCTTCACAATTACAGTGGAGACAAACTTGCAAAAATGGCTTTAAAATTTATTGGGACCGCAATAAAGGCAAGTATTCCAGTAATATTATGAAGCGATGAATAATTTTAGACAAATGTTTGTTAATTTAGATGAAAATTAAATTATTGATTTTGCAGTCAAAATGCTCGGAAGACATTTTTTAAAATTTGTAATATTTTTTTGAATTTTTCAATGATAGTAACCTAAAATCTGAAACAGCTTTGAAAATGAAAGAAACTGATAACACCAAAATTTTCAAATTTTTAACTTAATTGTAAGATATCAAATGATTTTGTTCTTATCAATTTTAAAGTAACTCCTTCAAAATGATGATTAATTTCCATGGTTCTTTCAAATAAATTCATCAAATATCCTGCATTTGTTTTGAATTTTTAAAACTTTCGTTAAAACATTTCTTTAAGTTTAATAAGTTGTTGCAAGGACGTATTAAACAGAAACAAAAAGGAAAAAAATTTCTTAACAAAAACCTTTGGGTTGCCAGTTTAACAATAATTTATTACACATTGTTAAGACAACAGTTATCTCTCCTATAATTAAACATCTTATATAACATACACGCACTCTAATTGACTTCTAAAGTGACAAGATAGCACCAGGATTGAAAGGTGATTTATTAACAATAACAATAAAAAATATTTTTTATATAAAGAAATATGTGTGCTGTTAAAAATGTTCTACATCCCAACAAATGATAATGTAATAATACAAATAACGTAGAAAATTTACATTACTTCTGAAAATAATGGTCATTTATATTACAACTACGTATTGTTCCTTTCATCAGCTACATATGATAGCAAAATACCAAAGCCAAAGATTTCACTATAATAAAGGTCATTCTTTTACTCAATATTCATCGTCTGAGCAAATAATTCTTAAACAAGTATTCTTAAATTAAGTATTTTTTCTTAAACAGAATATGTGTAGGTTTGAAATAATTCATAATTACATGGCACTGTTCAATTATTTCTAGAATACAATTGCTAGTAGAAATTAATGGATTATATCAAAAACTGTTAATCATCTCCATAAATGCTTTCACTCATTCTAATAGAACAAAATATTTGTAATTAAATAAAAGTTAGGCAACAATTTATAATGATTTTGGAACAAATATAAAGCTCATTCACTATTTTAAATAAAGTTTTTGCCATTTTAAGCAAATTGTGACAATATTTCATTAAGATTTACTTTAGAAACATTTTCATTTATTTGTGTTTAGTAAAATAAGATGCTTATTTTTCTTAAAATGTTTTTAGTAGTGAAACGAAACATTTAAAAACACGTAAAATATGCTTTAATTAAGATTTATCGTATTATGCTTGTCTGCGTTAAATTTCCTGTCATTTAGGTTTAGAAGTGTTGATGTGATTAGATAGATTAGGTGGTTAGGTATACCCGATTTCCAAATTTTACTTTTATGCCCCGACAAACATTGCAAATTGCTACTATATATATATATATATATATATATATATATATATATATATATATATATATATATATTATTATCTATAAAATCAACATATTTTTATACGTATTAATACTTCAAATATCAAAATCGTGAAACTTATTTACCTGTGGAAACATTATTAATTATTAACTAGGCGTTAGTGGAAATAATAAATCTATAGAAGGGTCTCTAGAAAATTTAAAAAAACATTTTTTAAATTGATTCAAATAAAGAAGACAATACCTTTTCCTCTTTATTTATCTTTATTTGAACTACATCGTAAGAAATATATTAGAGTATCTTCATAGAATCAATATTCCAGGAGAATTATCGCAAATAACACGAAATATATGGATTGGTTATGGAAAGTACAAGTTTGTTCACCTAAATTTTTGAGAAAATAGCTATCCTATTTTAAAAGTCAGTAGAAACTGTTTCGTGATTATAAGCTACGTTGGAAAGGCCATCAAATCTTTTGTTGATATATGTTGAGAAAACTGGTATTGAAATCTGTAATTAGTTATTGCTTACTGGAAAACAGGAGGTACTTCAGAAGCTACCAATATTCTCTTCACTGTAGGTGCGTCAGACACAATTGACAGAAAACTTGAACTATAAAAGGTAGATGCAACTAAAATAACTGAATTTTTCGAAAAATTAGGAACTAACGACGAGTATAATCAAGGAACTAACGATCCCCCATCAGCTCTGCGGGGGACTACGAAAAAAATGGTGCATATCGGAGTTTAATCCTGACCGTGGAATCACCTCTACCATCAGCAGAATGGAGTTCCATTGGATCCAAGGCATCTCTTCAACTGCATCTCTGTTGCCTCAATCCTCTTCAGCATAGATCCCAACTGCTGCCATGGCACCCTCTATACCGAAAAAGCTGAAGATGTGGCCAGGACAGTGCTCCATGCCTTTGGTTTCATATGACTTGTCTATTTTTTACTTTCGCTCTCTCTCTCTTTTTTCCCTCTCTCTTTGCACTGGTCTCACGACAACAACAACAATCAAGGATTCAAAGACTGATGCAAACTTACTAAAAATACCAAAACTATGTGGATACCATTAAAATACGTATTGGATTTATTCAAAGAATATAAAAAGGTCATATCAGGGTTAAGTTTAAGTTTCAGAGAAATCATAGTCAGAATATACTACACACAGAGGATGAAAATAGGAATTGCAAATTTGTTGGGAAAGATTTGTCGCTTCCTTGCGTTAGATTTAGGAACTAAGTTGCTGCAAAATTTAATGAATTAAAATTATCGGATAAACCTATCGAAATAAACTAGAACCATCATAGTACTGTTAATTTGAATATGTTCTTAAAATATTGGAGTGGATCTTATTCCAGAAATGCTACTTAAGATGAAGTATTATCCTAGTACTTAATACTCTGAAAGATATGAAAATGCAAAACATGCTACTTGACAATTTAGATATGACGACTGATGGTTGATAATGCAAAGGTTCCAACTGTTAGTTATACGATGAATTTTAAGAAATGTGATTACAATACGTTATACACGGCTCTTTTGCTATCTGGACTCAACACCATTACATCAGAAATGGGCATCATGGTCAGTTATTGGAATTTTGGTAAACTACATCCAATCATTTGTTTCAACCTATCTCACCATGAAACTTATGCAGAAAGGAATAATCTGACCATAGAGTTCAACTGGAGATTGAGGAAAAACACCACCAAGAATTAAGATTTCATCTTACGAGAGGGCAAGAAATGCTACTTAAACAAAAATAATCAAGATATTATTACGATTAAAACATTAAAATTTTCTCACCATGAAACTTATGCAGATAGGAATAATCTCACCATACAGTTCAACTGGAGATTGAGGAAAAACGCAACCTAGAATTAGGATATCTATTTCATCTTACGAGAGGGCAAGAAATGCTACTTAAACATAAAGAATCAAGATATTATTACGATCAAATCATTAAAATTATCTCACCATTAAAACTATCTCACCATGAAACTTATTTAGATAGGAATAATCTGACCATAGAGTTCAACTGGAGATTGAGGAAAAACGACACCAAGAATTAGGATTTCTATTTCATCGTACGAGAGGGCAAGAAATGCTACTTAAACATAAAGAATAAATATATTATTACGATCAAAACATTAAAATTATCTCACCATTAAAACTATCTCACCATGAAACTTATCCAGAGAGGAATAATCTGACCATAGAGATTAACTGGAGATTGAGGAAAAACGACACCAAGAATTAGGATATCTATTTCATCTTACGAGAGGGCAAGAAATGCTATTTAAGAAAAAAAATCAATATATTATTACGATCAAAACATTAAAATTATAAATGGCATCAAACTGAACATTTTTAACTTTCATAGTCGGAAGACTATTGAAATTATTCGTATTAAAATAAAGAAATGACAGCATATTATCTTGCTTTTGAAGAACTCAAAGAAGGATTACCTGGTACTCCAGGAATAGGACTTAAACTGACTCGTGACGGTAATTATGATATGGAAGAAAATATATCAAGAAATGCTGAAGAACCTTCTGAACACAGTGACGTAACTACAAAGAGATCCGTAGACAGATGTAAGAAGAGTTTGAATATATCCATTAGTGATTTATCCAATAATAGTTTTACTTTTTCAGAAAATGATCAAAAGTACGATGAAAAAGGAAAATGAACTATCAATATTTTAAATCCGGTTGACCAGTTCGATTTCAAAACTAGGGATTATGAAGATACAGTGGTTAACCTGTTATAAAGCATAAGTTTACTGCATTCACTTCAAGGAAATTTCGATACCGAAGGTAAACAATAAATGACGTAAACAGTCCAAAATCTGAGAAAAAAGATGTAAATAAATGATAATTTTGAAAATACCGCTTTAAATCTCCAGGGAGATGCTATTATATTTCTAAAAATAGACAAATCGCACGTCTTGCGGATCCGTGTGCAAGGGACGATGGCGTCAACAATATTTTGAAAATAATGATTGAATTTTTAAAAGATGATTGTTATGATGCTAATAATAGAAGTGTATCAAATGACCCTGAAAAGGTAAACGGTCGATAGAAAATATCTTGATTATTATTGTATTCTATGGAATAAAAATAATAAAACCCATTAAGCATACAATAAAGGAATTTCTGGTCTAAAAATAAGATACAGATTGAGTTAATAAATTCTATGTTGACATTCTGTGCTCCTACAGATCGAGGTGTACAATTCTCAGATTATGGTTTCAAAACTTTGAAAATTCAATAAATTTTCTTCAAAACTTTTAGACTGAAACTTAAAATTATCATAAGATATGTATATGAAAGCAACACTATTCTTAGCCTGTGATAACATGCATGAAAAACCAAACATACGATTAGAAACAGAGAAAGAGGTACTTTTTGTTAAGAATACATGTGTCAAAGAAGGGAATCAAATATTTTATTTGTGCATGGGAAACAAAATTAAGATGTAATCTTATCAGTACTAAAAGGAGGACACACAATGTAAGTTGAAACACTATTTACACTTTGAAAAGTTAGAATTTTTGTAGTTCCATAAATCAATGGAGAAACGTATATCTTTACGAATTAGAACTTATAAGGAATTGGATCAAGAATATCTGATTTTTAACAATGCAATTTGTGCTGATAATATTTTAATTCACTTCGAGAATGGTTCTTTTATCCATATACCTTTTGGCATACTAAATTTAGATGACATAAAATCATGAAAAGAGAAGCAAACCAAAGTTATAAGTTTAATAAGTGCACATTTTTTTTCGAAATAAATTTACCTATTCAATACTAAAAGCATTTAAAGAAAGTAAAAAAAAATGTTTCCTATATAATAAACACAAAATGGAAGTGTTAAATACACTCGTGTCCATAAATTAAGGATAATGCCAATTCAGGCAAAGAAAGAAACAGAACCAAAATCTGACTTATTTGTAAATTTTATTTATTAAACAAAAGGTAAAGAGCAAAAAAGATGCTACATGTTTGATATCATCAATAAAAATTGCAATTTTTACTCCCTGGAACAAATTTCAATAAAGAAAATATTTACAAAAATGAATATAACATGGTTAATACATAGTATGCACCCCCAGACGATGCAATATAGGCCGTACAACGCCTAGGCATACTGGGTATCAAATTATCGATTGATCTTGGGGAATATTACACCACTCACATCTAGCAATTTTCTCCGAAATTCTGGTAGACATGTGGGATGCGGTTGACGGGCTGCAATTCGTCGGTCAAGCATGTACCACAAATGCTTTATTGGATTCAAGTCCGGCCAGTCCATACGGGTGATATCCTCTCATTGAAGGCATTTGTCTACAATGTTTGCATGGTGAGGACGGGCGTTGTCATCCATAAACAGAAATTACGCATCCATGGCCCCACATCCATGGCAAACGTACATGTTATTCCAGAATGACATCCCTATAGATGTGGTTTGTCACGGTTACATTCTAAACATGCAGGTTAGTTCTGAAACCCAGAATAATTCCTCTCCGAACGAGCAATCATGGACCACCGTAATGATGTCGTTCAATTGTGTTCTCTTGTTGGTAACGGGTACCTGATCCTCTCCATATGAAATTCCGGTGAAAATCAGACTAAAAGCTAAACCTGGGCTCGTCGGAAAACATCACACAAAACCAGTGTTGCGGTGTCCACAATGCATGCTCTCTACTTCAGGCTAACCGCAGACGACATAGAGTTGTAAGTGGAACACATCTGACAAGCCTAAGAGCATATAGACCAGTGTGCCATAAACGTCTGTTCAAGGTCTGCCTTGAAAGTGTCGTATTGGTAGCTGCAGAGAACTGACGAGACAGGTTTGATGCTGTGCTCCGTCTGTTTCTTTTGGCATTAATTGCCAAATACCGATCCTCATTCGACGTTGTAACTCGGGGTCGACCTGTGCTGTAAAGTCTACTCACATTACCAACATCTTGGAACCGTTGCCAAAGCCTAGAGATGACACTCTGGGCGATTCCAAATTCCTCGGGTACTTTCGGCTGGGTGCATCCACATCTCAGATGTCCCATAACTCTACCACTTAAAACATCATCCAAATGCTTCCTTTGGCCATAACTATGCGGTTATCGCACTGAAAGACTTTTAAAGAGTTTGCGAACAATTTTACTTCTTTGCAACCATTCCTTATACACCCCTCTCTTACACTCTCGTCATTGTGACGTACTATCGGCGCCATCTGGTGGTTTCTTTTAATTTCCATATTATTCTTCAAGATGTGTGTGATAATTCTACACATGTAAAATTTTTATTTTAGAGTTCAATTTCTGTGTGTTTCTGAATTATCCTTAATTTATGGACATCGGTGTAAATAAAACGAAATTAGTTCTTTTGAAGATGGAGCAGACTTTCAAGAATATGAGGAAATCCCTGAAAAATATCCTCTCACTGTGAAATTAAACGAATGACATGATATGGAAATAGAACAGCTATAGAATTGCCAAATTGTCTTGTATCTTAATCAAAAAGATGTGATAAAATGGTTCAGGTTATTTAAAACTCAATAATTCTAAACCTTTTTTTCTTTGTAAATTTCGGAAGTAAAGATGTCGGAAAGTCTCAAACAGTGCAAAATTTCAATTTGATGATAATATTTTTATTAATCCTATGAATATTAAAAGAATGAACTTTTAGACTTTATTTGATTCAATCTTCACTAAAACAGGGATCATAATTTTTTTCCTGATTCCCCATACCAAATATTTTATCTATGTGTTTTGTAACTAGAGAATACATTTAACATCCCTTAGATTTCTCTTCTTCCTCAATAACTACAAGTAACTTTTCCCTCAAGGTAGAGATGTTGTAAATTTAAAACCCAGAAAAGCTGTAAAGAGCTTTCATGTTATTTAATAAATTTCGTATATTTTCCATTCCTTTTTATTATTATTCCCATTTTATTAAATCAAATAAAATATGATGTTGCATGTTTTCTTAATGCATAACTTCTTAACAAAAACTATTATTATATATGTTCAACAACAATTATTAAACAAGTTCAACAATTATATAAGTTGTACACACATGCCATAGGTACCCGTTTATAGGGTAGGCAGCCATACACATCTCCTTCATACAAGGAAAGGACAAAGACAGGATAGATAGAGAGAGAAAAAGTACATCCATGCCCGAACCGGGATTCAAACCCAGGACTTTCTTATCCGCAGTCAGGCACGCTGACCACTAGACAAGTTGGGCGGCTTATCCAACTATTTGGCACCCAAGTAATAAAAAACTCGCGTAAAATTATTGAGTAAGAAGTTGCATAAAAACTATTTATTTCTACGAGAACTGCAGAAATGAAAACGATTGGTGTGAACTGAATAACTGCATAGCAGGAAATAAGCTTCATGAAATTTCATTGGCATTTGCAAAACTAGAAAAGTTATTTTCTTTTTTAAAACGATGAATTTGAGATAATTTAACTTACTTCAAATCCTACTTCCGACACGCAGACACAAACAAACATAATCGTGGTAAATGGAATGGAATAAATCGAATAATACCACGATAATCTTATCTGCAAAAGTTCGTTTTCAAGAATTTAAAAACTTACGAAAATTTAGTACAGAAGTAATGGGTTATTTCCCATCAACAGCTCGCTTATGTATAAACATTCTAAAATTAAGACTAATGGGTGTCGATAGTAATGCTAAGAATTGTTTTGGCTCTTTTTTATGTTTTAAAAAAAGATGGAAAAAAAGAGAGAGTGAATGACACGAAATTCGCGTATCTGACGAAAACATAACTTATGATTTTGTTCCGTCTTATCAAGAATCCAAATGTAAATGTAAAAGTGTCATCAAAATTACGAATTCGCTTAGACGGTGATAAAATGCTAATGAATTAAGTGTTCACGAAATTTCAAAATTCTAAATTAATCATAAAATAAATCTAAAAAAGAGAAAAAAGAGAAATGTGCATGCAACTTTACCCGGTATAGAGTCGAAGCTTCTATTTCTGAACAAGTCTTCATTGCTCAGGAAAGAACAATAAAATTTCTCGTAGCACTAATCCAAATACTTAAAACTTTGATCTATTGATTGAATTTCCTTCCTACGCGTTGTTAAAGTTAAAGGCCTAATAGCCGAAATAATTTGTTTGCAAGAAAAAAATTAAAACGATTAAACAGGAATCAAATTGCATACGATCTGAAGTCCACTGCGAAAGATGTTCCTACAGTATCGAAACTCATGACACAAACAAAAAAAAATGAAAAGTACCACTGTACACTAAGTACTGACTGCACTTTACGACTCAAACGATGTGCAAAAAAGGAAAAAGAAAATATTACAAAGGATAACTTATTTATCACGTTTTAGAATTAAATCTTGTGCAGATATATGCAGAATGAATAACCGGAATGTAGTGTTAGCATCAAGCAGTAATATTACTTAAAAATGAGTGGCCACTAGATGGCAGTGCTTAATATGTCATGTTGAGAGAGATGTACAAGTAATTGAGAGAGATTGTATGAAGGAACTCACTATGAAGGAGCTACCTTAAAGATGTCTGTAAAGTACTCTGTAAATAAATCTTTAAATATTAGTAAATTTATAAGAACTTCTTCCTTCCCCACCTAAGCTATTAACTCGTCATCTGACAAATAGAATAGAATGTAAATTTTTTCAAACAAGTAAGTTCTGTGTAATTTTTTAAGTAACTTGCTAAAATATTAATCTGTTTTACATTCTTTTATTTACAGATGATCAAAAACCTACAACAGAAAATAGTAGGTCAGATTCACTATCTCTTTTTACAAAATCTAAATTCTTCAAAACAGCAGCCATTTGCATAGCAGGAAGCTTCACAATATTTTCTATTTACAAATTAATTACAAAATGTAAAATTAATAACTAGTTTTTTTTATTAACTTTCAGCAGCTTTTAAGAACTTATCGGCTTCCAAGATTGCATGCTTGCTTTTGTTAGTGAGCGGACTGCAGTTTGACTTCTGTGAAGGTGTGTGAGCTTCCTACCACCTGAAGCACCCACGTTCGCCCACTTTGTGCGGACCACACATTCTTCCCCGCCTGGCTCCCATGCTACAAGAAGGCATAACTGAAGACTGCGCACGCTGCAACACCAACCGCATCACCCACCCACTCTTCCCTAGTTTGGGCGAGATGCGCAGCTTCCATGAGACATCATCTTCCACACAAGGAGAAGAGCGAAGTAAATACTGCCTTAAATTCTGCTGATTTTTCAGTTCCCCAAAAGAAAATGGGTGCAAACTTGGAAGCCGAAAAGTTTGATTTCAATCTTTTTTCATAACATATTCTTCTCGGAGCAAAACAAAGTCATGCGATAGGATTCGCCTTTGCAAAGATCTTTAGAATCATCCTGAGGAAATACCATGTTTCTTTCGGAGAAGCGAAAATAATATAATGTTCATAAGATGATTTTAAAGGTTAAAAAATTTATTTTAAACCTGTTATATTCCAATTGCATTTTTTATTATTTAATTTTCAAATCCTGAGGAACCTTTAATGTTCATGCCTAATTGATCAACGAACTAAGCAATTAGAAAATATACTGAGGAAGGAGCGACACAACAGATTTTTTATCATCTTCGTAAAGAAAAAAGTTAAAAATTAAAACATTTTTGCATTACACTACCATTTGACCTTATGGTTCTAGCTTTTAAAAGTAAAGCACAAATATACCATTGTCCTTTCTAAAACAGTAATGCACACGGTAAAAGTAAAAAGTTTGAAATAACGCAGGAAAGAGGTTATGGAAGGACTGAAGAAATATCTCTTGAAATTCATGCTGGGTGCACGGAAGTCGCGATAAACATCGATTCGGTTATGACTTCCAAAGGGGAGGGGATGTGGAATAAAACCAAATGTTTTTGTTTCTAAAGATTTCCTAGAATTTTGGCCCAAATTCTAATAATTGTTTCGGTATGATAAATAATAATGCAAAATTCGTCACCACAAAATTTTAAAATTGATTTCATTGCAGATATTATCGTAATTTTCAAGTTTTGGAAAAAAAATGACGATGATTATTTTTCTGTACACGTGGGCTAATTAGGCCGGGATCAACGGCTTAAATAGATTTTGAGCAACCACAAACATCCATGAAGGGTTCGAGTCTACGAACTGCTGAATCGAAGACAAGAGCGGTAACCACTCGACGATCAGCTCAGCAACTATTTTTACATCAAATTGGGAAAAATGTGATTGGGGAGTTCGAATCTACGAACTGCTGAATCGAAGACAAGAGCGGTAACCACTCGACGATCAGCTCAGCAACTATTTTTACACCAAATTGGGAAAAATGTGATTGGGGAGTTCGAATCTACGAATTGCTGAATCGAAGACAAGAGCGGTAACCACTCGACGTTCAGCTCAGCAACTATTTTTACATCAAATTGGGAAAAATGTGATTGGGAAAGATAACATTAAACCCAAAATTAAATCAAAAGTATGTATTTTTGTGTCACTTATTTTTACTTAAAATTGTGATATCAAACGAAGTTTAAAAGCAACCGCTAATTTTCCCTTCAGATTGGACAAAAAATGCAAACGCCATGCAACAGTGCGAAATGATACGCTTATTGTGAAGGTATTCGGAATCGAATCCGGAAACTTCTACGTAAATTATCAAAACATAATTTCATAATTGGTGAGATCTTGCTGCACTATATTTGCATTCGTACGACATATAGTGAGAAATGCGCGAATCATATCAGAAATGAGTCGCAGAAAACTCAACAAATTTGAACTACTTCAACAGCGCCCTCTACTGATTAATTCGAAGTACATGCTGTGTGTCACTTATTCACACTTAAAATTGGCATGCCAAGAAAGGTTTGTTAGTGCCTGCTACATGTGCATGTACAGCACCAACGAAATTTGAACCAACTTCCGTCATGATTACTGCATAAATGATTATTCAGCACTGTTCTTCTGAACAATGTAATTAAAATTTAAGACAAGAATCTCGGGATACAAGATTAAAGCACGTTTTTATTTTTTCTCTACTACACACATCGAAGTTAATATCCCACTGATTCACAACAACTATATTGTTGCCAAACTCATTATTCAAAGAAAATACATTTTCAGCTACAGTTAACATAACTTGTTTCCTCATATTACACGCATAAACAAATAATTTAATAAATTACACATTAATTTTATCTTTAAAATCTGCATGAAGATTTATTACTTATTTTAATTAATATTTTAATACTTTGTTTATTTACTTCATTGCAAAAAAATATTTTGCTAATGATATGATATCGATTATCTTTAAACCTGTATCGATATCCTTTCAAAAGAAAGCTTGGCTTGTAGAGCCGCCTAGTTGTCAATTTACAATCTAGAAACTGTGTACTTACAGGTTTAAAAGCGGACGCTAATTTAGCCTTTTGATTGTAGGAAATTGATATATATGAAGTGCGCCGATTAAATTTTAAAACTTAGTAGCATTTGTCTATTTAGTGATATTTGTTCAACATTTATCATCAGCGGCTGATGTTCCCTAGCTTGTTAGGGAGTTCATCATCGGAAGGTTGCTAGTTTGAATCCCGTCACAACCATAATGTTCTCTGAAGATGGCTGAGTTACGTATAACTGGCCGTTGTCGCAATGTCTACCAAGGGAATCGACATCTGCGTGGGTGGCAAGCGAAGCATTTAGGCTCTTCTAAATTACGAAGATTTCAACCTTTCTGTTGACAGGTAGATCTCAACTCTAAGATAGATGCGTGGAAGACAGCTAATGTGAAAATACAACATGTAGAACATCAAATAAAAAGCGATATCTTATATCGATGCAGCTTGAATGAAAGATGCACTGGCAAACTGCAATATCCGACGCATTCGGTTATTGTATAAGTTACCAAAACAGAAATTCCTTCTTTGGTTTCATATGTTTTACAGCAATAATAGACTAAATCCTACCTTTGAACAAATGAAATCAAACGATATAGCGAAATCAATTATATTAAAAATAATCACAATTAATCTAATATAATGAAGTCAGTATTGGAGATAAACTATAGTAGTTTCGTACATTTTCGAGACTATGTTTAATAATTTATTTATAAATATATAAAAAATAGGAGTTGACATCAAATATTAGGTCTACCGGAAAGCTCTGTCCGTTTTAGAATGAAACAAAGGAATATATTTTTTCATACTTTGGATAAACTTTATTGAATAATATAATTGCCATTATTATATATTTATGACTTCTTGCCAGCGTGATGGCAATTTGTATATCCCATTTTTAAAAAAATGTCTTATCTCTAGAGGCCAAAAATTGAACCAGTGCTTGTCTGATATCTTCTTCCTTCTTGAATTGTTTGCCCTGCAAGAAATTTTGTAAGGACAGAAACTAGTGATAATCAGATAAGTGCTAGGTCCTTGGAGTATGGTGGATGCGACAGAATTTCCCAGCCTAGCTCTGCGACTTTCTGACGAGTCCCCAAAGCAGCATGTGGCCTGGCATTGTCATGAAACAGTATGATGTCCTTCCTATTGAACACCGCCGGCTACTGTTCTTGGAGTGCTGTTTTTAATTTATCCAATTGCTGACAGTACCTCTCCGAATTTAGCCTTTCGTTTGGATTCAACAGCTATTGGTCCTCGAATGTCCCACCCTATACACAACATTCTCTTGTTCAAGCTCAACTTCGGTTTAGAGGTAGAGGGGGCAGGTTTTCTGGGTTCACAATATGCCCTTTTTATTATGATGTTTTCATAGGTAATCCACTTTTCATCCCCAATTATATGATCCGGTCAAAGAAGAATTCTGATTTTGTTGCGTGCAAGCAGAGATGTGCATATGATGATTCGATCATTCAAATTCTTCTCACTTAACTTGTGTGGCACCCATCTCGAATACTTCCACACAAACCCTAGTTTCCGAATAGGGTCGGAAATGGTTTGTTGAGCTGAATCAACCCTTTCCGCAATCTCCGATGTTGTCAAAAAAGGATCTTGCTCTAACATGATCTTGACAGTATCGTCGTCAATCAAAGATGGTCGCCCAAAGCGTGGCTTATCAGAAAGATCGAAATCACCTACATAAATTTTTTGAACCATCTTCTGCATGTTCTATCAGAAACTGTACCTTCACCAAACACTTTTCAATAAATTTCTATACGCTTCTGTAGCGTTTCTTCCTTGTAGGAATTCGTAAATGAACTTCGTTTCAGTTCATCTGCGAAGAAAATGTGTGTACATTGTTAGCGATCAAAAGAGAGAGCCAAATATGTGTCACAGGAATATGCGCATACTTGTTGAAACTGATTGTAACCGGAGCGGACAGAACTTTCCGGTAGACCTAAAATGTAAAACAAGAAACTTGTATACACTAAACATGCAATAATCATGTGCTCGGTCAAAAAACTAACGGTTTTTCCGTTTCCAGACTGATTATCAGACAGGAAGTTCTTATATATTCTTGGTTTATTTCCATTTAGTTTAGTCAGCTCCTCTAGATTCCAAACAACGACTCCTGGAATGAATTCATTACTACAGAGCTTGTTTTAAAAATGTGTTGCATATATGCTTTTACTGCTCCCGGAACATTTGCAAATTACGAGAAAAACACACTGGCATTTGGTTTGTACAGGAACATTTTGGCAAAACATCTCTCGCGTACATCGTATGATGTTAAAGTTTGACCACCTACACTCTAAAAAAAGCACTGTATTTTTACAGCAAAATGTGCTGGCGTTTTGGGCGCCAGTACAATATGCTGTAAATTTTACAGCATATTCGTAAAAAATTTACTGCACTTTTTACTGTAATTTTTACAGCACTTTTTACTGTAATTTTTACAGCACTTTTTATTGTTATTTTACAGCAATTTTTATTGTTATTTTTACTGCTTTTATTGTTATTTTTACAGCATATTTTACTATGCATTTTGCTGCATATTATACAAAATCTACTGCAATAGCTATTTACAACTATCATCCTGTTTTGTAAAGATTACCATAGAGTATAAATCAATTCTGAATACGCAATAGCTAATTTCCTAATTTTGGGCCAACTATTATTAAGCAATTTTTTATGCAATATACAAAGCACAAAAACATAACTAATGTTATATAGCAGAAGATGTTGTTTTTCAGAACATTTTGTGATCAATAGTTTAACTTTCAAAACCTAGGGAGATTGTGTAACTTCTTACATCACAATCGTAACTTTAACAGAGGGTTGAATTTTTTTTATTAAATATTTATTTAAAAAAATTAAGAAATAACAGTTATATTGAATACGATACAAAGCTAAGCATAAAATTGATTTATGATACATATGTGCTTCTACAGATTTAGGATCAAAAGAAACCTTACAAAACATTCTATTTTACTAAAAATACCAAAGGGCAATTAGTTAATGATATAGTATTTTAATTATACTGTTAAGACAATAAAAGTTTTTTTGATATTGTTTAAAGTAATTGATTTTTTCCATTATAATAAAAGCAAATAAAGATCTGGGGAAAAAAACAATATAGTTGACAATACACAAGCAATTGTAAGGAATTTTTTTTTACATTTTAATAATTATAGCCATTTAAATATGGATAAATTATTTAAAAGTGATAAAATCACGTGCTTGGATTCAATCCTTGACACACTTTTTAGATTTCGTTCCCCGCAAGGGATTAAAGTTGAACAAGTACCTGAAAAAGAATATATATATATATATATATATATATATATATATATATATATATATATATATATATATATATATATATATATATATATATATATATATATATATATATATATATATATATATATAAATCAGACACATGAATAACTAATTTGAAATTTCAAGAGCTGAATATTTCAGAGGAAAAGTTGTTTAATAGTTCAAAAAAATATTGAAACTTTTTATTGTTTTACATAATTGATTGAATTTTCATAAAATATACTTCTTTTAATAGCTAACGAGTGGTTGTTACATTCATGCAATCACAATCATTTTGATGATAAAAATTATTTCAAGGGATTTTAGCAATTTCATGATAAGAATTTTTGGGGTAATGAAGGCCACACTTTTTATGAAGATAATAAAATCTTTAGTTCAATTAAATCATTCTAACTGATGTTTTCTTTCTCAAAAAACTAATTTGTAATTAATTTAATTAAAATAGAATACATAATTAGTTTATAAGGATTCATTCATGTTATCGAAAATTATATCCTCTGAGAAGCAAATGATAACATTTCCAATGGGAATTGTGAATTACAAATCTTTAGAAATAAGTGCGAGACACGTGAACTTTAGGCCCAGATTTTAAAGATAGCTTACAAAATCCGATTTTAAGTTAAAAAATTAATTTTGTAAAGAACATGGAAACATTTCTTTTACATACATATATACACAATTTAAAAATATTTCCAACGAAAATAAACTGAAAAATTATAATGCTACAATGTGTCAAAGTTACAATAATTTATGAAATAACATTTTATAAAACATTTGCTTAAAACTGAATATCGTTAACTCATAACTAGTTACCTCAAAAGTGAAATCTAAGTTGTTTTAGAGTGAGATCAAAGTTGTATTTCCCTCTTTAATTTCAATAAGAAAACTTTAATTTCAATAAGAAATTACATGAAATAGTGCAAAATTAGGAAATATAAAGAAATTTGCTGTTCGTTAAGTCTGCATATTTACGGCATTATATACATACTTAGAGATAAACAAAGGAGAATACAATTGAGAAGTTACATAAAAAAAGATATATTTCACTAAAACAATTTATTTAGATTTTCTTAGAATTTTATGTATTCATATGATTTATTTTAAATAGAATGTTAGCAGAGTAAACATTATTTGAAGAGGTCAATAAATATAACAACAAATTATTGCTTTTGAGTTAAAGCATTTCAAACCTTATGAAATATATGTGAATAATACATACCACAAATTAATACACATGGTGTGTAAGGTAAGCCTGTAATATCTACTGCATCCTGAGAAGATGTGGAAATCTAAAACCAATAGACAAATTCCTGATTAATTAATTTATGATTAATTTTTATGTTCATTCCTAAATTTCTTATTTATAATTTACTAAGCAGTAATTTTTTTTAAATACAGTTTTTAATACTTTATTACAACACTTCTAAATATTTTTTCAAATCTTTTCCAAAGTATGCAAATAGAAGAACAATACATGCTTCAACATCCTCTTTTCGATCCAATTCCTCAATGGTTGAAGATTGTATTTTACAACCTCCGGGAGGAAGAGTTTTTAAGAAAGTAACAATTCTTTTAATTTGTTAGCTGATGCAAACTTAGGTCTTTCATTTAAATCTACAGCAGTTAAACACTTAAAATGATCCAAAATGCTTTGCTTTAAAAATAAGCAAGGCCATCTTTCTTTTAATGTGGAAATATCAACAGGCGTGTTGATATTTATTCTTGCAAAAGTCTCATATATTAATTTTACAGCCTCTTCAATCGTAACATCAAAAAACACACTTTATTTTGGCTTGTCGGATATCACAATGAAAGAAAAATAGAGAACTTTTAAAAATATACATGCTTTCAAAAACTCTCTCAATACCTATTCCACTTTCAAATATGGCTGAAGTTGATATGAAGAGGCTTTACTCTGAATAGTCTTACTACTAAAAGCTATTTGTGATTATTCTATTTTTAAAACTTCATTTACAAATCACACACTTTCTTCATATATAAATTTTTATTTTCCCAAAACATAGATATCTTGAAAATTTTTTAATAAGTGTGACTGTATTGGAAGGTAGTATTTAATGTGCACAGTAGTATTAAAAAAATCTTGAGCACAATATATTTTAAATATGTTAAGCAAGAAGAAATAACAAAGTTTTCACTCATGTATTTGTTTTTTAATTATAAGTTTAAATTAACTTTTCTTTTTATGAATTTCAGATTCCTTCACTAACAAGTAAATAAATCATAAACAGCACTACAAATTTTGCAATTTTTTAATTAGCTAAAGTAAAATTTGCAGTAATAATGTAATTTTTTACAAAAAAATGTGTTGCCTGAAATTTTGTTTTATAAATATCAAACAACCAACAAGATTTCCCAAACAAACTTTTAATTAATGTTCTAATTAGTAATATAAATTTAAGAAATGAATCATGGTTATAAAATAATAAACTTTACATTTTCTAAATAAATGACCTTAATTCCAATAGTAATTCCTAATAAGTATTTAAGAAAGGAATATTTCTTATAAATTTGTTATAAAATAATGATTTTTTAAAAAATAGATATTTTAAAAAAACATTACATTTTTCATTGAAATGCATATTACATTTCCTGCAAATTCTAAACATAAGACCATTTGTTCTAATAAATATCATTATTTGTAATATTATTTTATAGAAGGAATTTACTAATATTTACGCCTAAAAATAATATAAACGCATGTTACAAAATGGAATTAAGGATCATAATTAGAATGCAATTTAACGATCTGTATTAAAAATGAGTATTTTTAATAAAATTCTAATCAAAAAAATTATTTAGAAAATATAATAAATTATGTAATATTTAGTTAATATACAATCATTTTACAATGAAAGAAAAATCAGGAATTTTCAGCAACGAAATAAAATAGAAATTCCGTTAATATATTTAATAATATATATCTAAAAAAATATAGCAATAGATGATTATTTAATTTTAATTTCGAAAGAAATATAGCTAAGCAATTTTTATAACAATGGAAGCACTTAAAGACAACTCTAAATTCGTTAATTAAAATTTGATAATTAAAATACTAATCAATTATGTTACCAAACTACTATAAAATATTTTAAATGTTAATAAAAAGTATATTAAAATATTGACACTGAATTAATACAAGTGAATATGATCATTTGTAGATTCAGCTTAGAATTTTTTGAAATGTTCAGTCAAATTTATAAGAATGTATATATATCAAAGTTAGCTAACAACTTGCCTAATAAACAGTATGAAAAGTATACGTTACCTTATATTTGGTGATTCAATTTCAATAGAAATTCAACTAAAGGAAAATTTATTCTCAAAATTACACCAACTTCACTAAACGAAAACAAGAGCAAATAAATGGTGAAATTAATTTGATTCATTTGTCACAGGAACAGAAGAAACTTTTATCCCGCCAATTCAATGCGCCTGCCCAATAGCAAAAGATTTTCTGCGGCAGAATTTTACAGTAAAATTTACTGTAATCATTAGTGTTCCTGTAACAGCTTTTTAAATAACAGTGATTTTTACAGTACTTCTTCCCTTTTTTTACAGTGTGTTTTGTTTCTTGCGCACTTTATAGAATGTGGAATAATACAAATAGTTTTTGCTTCCAAAATATTTTCTCGAGTTTTGTAGGAAATTCTGAGAATTGTTTTTGTATGCCCAAAATATATACTAATGTAAAATTCATCACCAAAATTTCAGTACCGATTTTCTTGACAAGACTTGTGTAATGTTGGCGCATTTTTCATACTTTGGGAAACAAATTGCCAATTGCATCGTATTGTTAAAAATAAAACTCGAAGCAAAAAAAAAAAAAAAAAATTAGGCGCAGACTTATAACATATAACATTTCGATATATAAGAACTAGTAAGTTAATTAATGTAGAAATTCGAAAAATTGATATCTTCGTTGAATAGCAATCATGAAGGAAACAATATCTATTTATATTCATAAGCAGTTTCTCTTCTTCTTCTTAGAATTGGGTTTGCATGTCATTGGGCACCTCTGCTTTTATCAGCATTTCGTATCATTAACTCCAAACCCAATGTTTCCTAGTTCCAGTTGCTCGAGTCACCCACTTTATTAATAAAGTCCGATAACCCTTTAATGGAGTCTAGGTGTAACTCTCTAGTATGGATGATGCCTAAAGAAGTTTTCTTAGAACTTAGTCTTTCCCAAAGGCAACTGTTAGGAAATACTGGCTTCAGAATTTTAGTGCTTAGAAACAAAGAAAAGGAAAGCGAAATTTTGATTGTATTATTAATGATAAGTTACGGCCAGAAAGGAGTTATCATACAACATGCCAAAATCACAGAATATGAGTTAATTATTCTGGTGCAATTATGAGTTTCCATCAAGAATTTTCCTTCGAAAATCTTCGTTACTAAATTTATTTCCGTATTACAAACAGTATTAAAAACACTATAAACAGTATAGAAAACAGTTCTGTAATTTTATTTAAGTTATTAAGTCTTTGTTTCTTGAAGGCGATGAAAAGAAAAAGTGTCGTTGAAAAATAAGCTTTTTCTCCAAGTACCGAAAATAATTTAAAGTGTTTCACATTTAGTGCTAAGCAAAATATTTTAAGAATGTGTCTATCATTCAGTGTCCACTGCTAGTGTTGCAAGGATGGGAAAAAACCCGGTTTTTTCCGGGAATAAACCGGGTTTTTTCCCATTTAAATTTTGAAAATTCCCGGGAATTTTCAAAATTCCCAAATTTTTAAAATTGGGGAAAATTTTGAATTTTCTTAAAAATTTATAAGTTTTTAACTATTAAAACCACATAATATATTTAAAAAGATACATTTTAATGATTTCTACTTTTATTTATGGCAATAGAAATTTCTGAAAATATTTTGAAAAAGATGACAGCCATTTGTAAAGATTGGAGAGGTTTCAATTTGTGTTAATTGCAATTGTTATTCTTAATGTTTATTATTTGACTACGTGTTTTTTAAATTTTTGGACAGAGAAATCGCTTATATATGCTGTCTTTCAATGTGTATATATCCCTTGAAAAATATTTCTCTTCTAATATATATAAACTTCAATCTTTCAATGTATGTTTCTTAAAAATATTATTCTACTATTATTTATAAAATGTTAAATTAAACGCAGTAGATTAGATTGATAACTGATTCTAAAATTGCATTCGAAAATTTTTATAACGTCAATCGTTAGTGTATATAGATATTCATTTTGTTTTTCATTAGATATCTGGAGTTACTTTTGATCAATTTAAATAAAAGTAATAACCTGGATGTACATTTATAGTTTGAAACATTCAGAAAGTAATTTTTAACTATTGTGCTTTTATTTTCTGTGGTTAAATCATGTTTAAATATCTGTTTATCGATTCAGATTTTGAACATATTGTATACAAAAAGACAATCGTTTTGTCTTGCCATCAAAAGTAATGATGTGAAGTATACTGATAATTTTATTTGGCATTCTTAACAGGCAAGACTTTTTTTCTTTTGTAAGTTTTTTATACATAGATATACTTCATAAATGTTTATATAATTGCTGTAGGATTTATTACATAGTGTTGTGTACTTTCTATAGAATACTAATACAAAAACCTTCGTAACAAAGCTGATTGTTCATAGATTATAATAAATACTCATTCTTATTAATTTTAGTGAAACGTTTTCACAATTTTTTACTGTTATATTTTTTAAAGTTTATAAATTTGGTGTTTAAGATTTGGAAAGTATCTGAACTTTAATACTGTCACATAAAAAAATGTCTACTTAAAATTGCTAATTATTTGCTAGTAATAAAGAAGCAGGAAAAGGCTCTTGATATTATTCCTTATCAAAATGAAGCTATTTATCATTCAAAATGTTGGCAAGAAATTAAATAGAAAAACTGGATTTAATTAAGCATGTTGGACTTCATTACTAGTTAATTTAGTTGTTTATTAACAATTTGACAAATCAGTAATTTTTTTGGAATACATGGCAAGAATATTAAATTTCTTTCATTACTATGGACCTTTTAAAATTTGAATATGCATGTTAGTTCCAATAATTTTAAATTTGTAGAGATTTACATCATCATTTTGCTTTTACTGAAAGTTAAGAGTTAAATAGTGGCATTTGAAGTTACTCTTAAAATTTTGATGAGTGTTTCTTATAATAAATGAATGTGAATTGGTTCAGTTTGCTTCAATAATAAACTTCTTTACCAGTATTATAATCACTAAATCCTGTTTGTCCTAACTAGCAGAACCTATCTCCTATGAGCATTTGCCATTTCTTCTTTTTCAACATCTTGAGATAGGATATTGTTTATAATACCTCGCTACTAGGATTTATACCTTTCAGCATTACAAGGGTTTAAGTTTCGACACATTTATATCATTGGTCATCAAGTTGGTGTTGCATCGTGAAAATAGTAGTATAAACATTGAAAAAATAATATTTTTAAACTTCTATTTAAGATATTTAGTGTCATTTGCTTGATTTAAATATTGTATTAGTGTTACAGTAAAATATGTAGCATCAATTTTATACATTATTTATAATAATTTTTGTTATATCCACTTCAGTTGTCATGTTGAACAACTATGTTCATAAAAATCAATCAGTATTTATCAAACAATATTTTTATATTTGGAAATGCTAAATATTTTCTACCATAGAAATATTACCTTATTTTATTTCACAAGGTAACAGGTATAAACATATTTAGATGGGATCTTTTTATTGTGCAGATTTCTAAGTGTATCTGTACAATTTTTAAAATCCTTTCTGAACAAATTGTTTATTGTTACTTCAAGTTTTTGAATTGGAAATATATAATTCATAAAATTACAGATTTGTCAATTGTCCTAAAATTTTTGTATTATGTACAAATTTTAATCTTGTGTGTAAAAATTCAAGCTGAACTAAATCTTAAAAAATAAAAGTTTTCAAGTTTTTATAACAAGATTGTAGAAAAATAATACACCTATTTTTTTACATCAAACTGGTATTAATATTTTCAGAGCTAGTATTTTAACCAAATTTTCTTTTGAAAAAAATAACACATTTCAGCCTTTTTATGAAAAGCAAGATGCATTGAATTAAAAAATAATTTGAATTTATAACAAGATTACGTGAGTGCAAAATGTTAAAAAAGCAAAAACATTTTTTTTTCAGAATTCAATTGCTTGGCTTTCAAATTCTTTTCATATCATAAAATTATTTCCGTTTCTAGTACTTAAGTCTGAAAAAATGGTAATATTTTCAATGACACAAATTATCAATAATTTTTTAACTCACCCACATTTTCTACCTTATCATTTAGAAATGATGAACAAAAGTTTAAAAAGATTTTGATTCTACCTTACTGTTTTGAAATCATTTTTAATGTTGTAAAAAATTTTTTTGAAAAACTCAATGAATAATTCAACTGTAGATATATTGTAATTGTATAAATTAATGTATCAGATCCTTGCAAAAGAAATAAAAATGGTTTTATTTAAAGTCTGCATTATATATTGTACTTAAAAAAGTTAATTAATCTTAAAATATAAAAGAATTTTTTTTAAATATTTTAAGTATAAAAAAAGAAGTATTATTTATGATTACATTTGTGGATAAAATTTTTTTATAAATTCATTATTTTTGTGTCTTAAATAGATTTTGCAAATTAAGTTTGCAAATTAAGTATGACTTTTTAGTAAATTGTTAATAATTTAAATATTGAGTTTGTCAATTTAAATAGTTATAAGTTACTATTAAGAAACTGCTAATAATGCTAGAATATATTGATGATAATTTCTTTCTGCAAATAAAGATATCTATAATTGGAATGGAATAACATTTGCTGTTTCAATGCAACTCAAAATTACTCGCAAATTGTAATAATGCTTTGACGCTTGCTTATTTCATAGGATTTTTGTCACATTAATTCCTACAAGATATGATTTAAATGATGACTTGCTGGAAGAGCTTTTTTTGTTCACAACTTACGTGTCGCCTCACCACATACTTTCACTTACATATTGGTTAAATTTGTACAACATTTACACATATTCAGTTGGGAAGTATTACATGAAACAGTATCTTTTTCTATCATTGGTAAATTAAAAATTTGTCAATTAGAAGTCAAAACAAAAGTGAAAGCAATTTGCTTGGCATTATTTATTTTTTTAATCAATTTTCAGTTTATTACTAAGACTGAAAAATGATGTACTACTTTACTTTTTTCAAATAATTTGTTTTTAAGAAATTTAATACATGAAAATTAAAGTGAAATAATTTTTTTTAAAAATAAAGCAATTTCGAATACAAAAGAAACGAATCTATCATATAAAGAATGATCGCAAAAAATAATAAATCTTTTACAACTTAAAAGAACTGAAAATGGAAAAATAGGAATGAAGAAAAGAATTTGTTACAGTGAAACAATATAATTTTTTGTCAAATAACAGCTCTCAGTTTATTTTCATAGTTTCATTAAATATATATTTGTGAGAAACATTGGCTTCCCAAGAATCTAAGCGACAGATCTCGCTCTACACCCACATAAAAATATCCCTTAAGGATGAAATTTTTCAATACTATACTTATTTACAATTTTAATGTATTCATATTTTATGCTTTTCACTGCTTTTATGAATGCTTATTGTAAAAAAAATTTCACTTTGTTAGGTTAGGTTATGACAAAAAACTGTTTTGGAGCTTTATGCTCATAGGCTTATAGCTCGCATTGAGTAAGATTGAGTTTTTATTTCAAACCTAAACAAAAATTGATGGATTGATGATTTTGAGAAAAAAAAGGACAATAAAAACGAAAAGATAAGCACGGTGTTTGATTGACAAATGAAGGGGAAATAAGGCCGCTTGGAAATACAAACACGAGAAAATTTCACTTTGTTTAAAAATTATTTACAGACACCAAATTTTACTTCATTTCGCTTCATATATATGCGAAAAATATCTCTAAAACGGAATATGATTGGCTAAGTTTATTCCCTCAAAATTCCCAATATTCCTCAAAATTCTCGGTTTTTTCCCAAAATTCCCGAGTAAATTCCCAAGTTTCAAAATTCCCGGGAATTTTACATCTCTATCCACTGCACTAGTACATGGAATGGACTCAATGTTAAAGAGTAAAGTCATCCCTTTCTAAGGGGACAAGTGTAATGTTTTCATCTATAACGATGACAAGTGTGATGCTATTACCACCAGAGGAAATAATGTAGTTTTTGTTAATTTGTGAGCCCAGTTGTTTTGTTTTGGAAGCCACTTGATGACAGTTTTAGCAACAAGCATGTTCTATGAATATAACACTTTCCTCCGAGAGTTATTTTACTTCTGTAAGTCGAGTTGGTCAATATTTTGTTCACGAACAAATCATTTTAGTGAATTCAAAATCATTTTCATCTTCTGACTCAATAATGGTCAATTGGGAGTTCAATATATTTTCACCTACTTTCTAAATATGCTCTACTTCTTCTTCTTCTTCTTAGAATAGGGTTTGTATGGCATTGGGCACCTCTGCTTATATCAGTATTTTGTACCATTAACTCCAAACCCAATGTTTCTTAGTTCCAGTTGCTCGGGTCACCCACTAAAGTCCGATAACCCTTTAATGAAGTCTAGGTCTTTAACTCTCTAGTATGGATGATGCCTAAAGAGGTTAATCTAGGGAGGGCAAGCATTCATAAATGATATGCTCTGCCGTTTCCACTTGCGTATGACATTTCCAGCAGATAGGGTCTTGCTGAAACAGCCCCATCTGGTCAGAGAGTCAGTCATACTAGGGATAGCTTCCTGACTTTCACCAGAAGATGGTTTGGAGGTCATTTCTACCTCAAGTGAAGGATTCATTACTGCCCCTTTACATGACTGCCTCTGAGTTCCCTTGTCATTTTCAGCAAGGTCTACTTCAGAGGCATCACCTGCAGATGCAGTAAGGTTTGTTATTTCTTGTGTCTTTTCAGCCACAAGATAACAATTTATAAGCTCAGGTAATATAAGTCCACCCAGCATTGCCTGAAATACTGGGCAAGGCAAATTACTCTAGAAGTTAGTCAGGCAACTAGAGGCTCCGTTAAGACACCAATACCGCGGTGCCAATTAGCCCTAGGCACGGATCGCATAACACCAGGGTTTACGGGAGCTGGTTCACGGCCTGTGATTCTATATTCAAGGCTATCCTATCATTCCTACAGGATGTTCGGTGATCCACCACCTACCGACGTGCCTGGTAGCTGCTCAGGCCCCAGGTGCCCTACTTTCTAATCACAAATAAGATTGGCATTTAATAAAGCTCAGAACTTTCAGTATGAACTCTGAAGAAATCAGAAACTAATGCTTCATTGCTGGGCAAGAATTATTGTCCCAAAACAGCTGGCCAGTGGATGCATTGTTAGCGCTCCTGCCTCTGCGGCTGTTTTTGTTGTTGCAGCAGCATACTTCCTTGTACCTAGCCCTGAATTATACTGTAACAGTTTTTTTGACATCCAAATAATTTATGTAAAAATATTGCTTAATATGTTCCTTTCTTAAGCTATGCTTATAATTGATGTCTTGAAAATCTTTTGCTAATCTAATAATATTAGTTTAATTTTAAAATCTGAAAATAGATTACTGTTGCTTTTATGTTAAGACAATATTTATCAAATATTTGCAACTATTCATGCAAACTTCTAACGCTTTACGTTATTTATACAAAATTATCGTTACAAATACGTCAGTATGAAATATATTTTACATTGAAATTTCCAGAGTATACAAATACATTACACAATTTTAAATTTGTGTATTGATAATTTTGTGGAGGGAGTTTACATTTTTCAATACTCTGGTAAAACTTCCTATTAGTGAAACACACAGGCCATACTAGTGTATTCTTTGAATATATAAACAATCATGGCAAAGTTGGTATTATATTATATTAAATATTATTGAAAGATTTACAGATTGAATTATAAATTAAACTAGGCAATCTACGGTTATAAGTCCAGATTTTGTAATGTAATCATATTAGGAATGAAAATTCCAAAAATCTATCCTCATAACTTTTATAAATAGACAGAAAGGAAAATTACATTTTAGCTTCGCCCAAATTTAATTACTGGGACTGGAACATTTGATTTTCTGATTATTTTCCTTTGCGTTTCATGATTTTCTCTTAAATACAATTTTTTATTTGAATAACATCCTCTCTAAAGGCTGTTCGTTATGGATGTGTAAAAACTTTTTCAAACAGCATTTCCAATGTGTTGCTGTGATGAGTAGGAAACGAAAACAAATTCTTTATTTTATGGAAGAATAAATTTAACTTTTGCTTATTTTGAAATTAATAGTACTGTAAATAATTTTGTGTATTGTTATGCCTGTAAATTATTGGTGACTTGAATACTGTTAAACTAATGATCCTAAAATAAATTGAAAATTTAATAAAGAATATATTTAAGATACAAGATAAAGAGAATCCAGAGATAAAATTCAAATAATCATCTGTGTGATCACAAATGAACAGAGTGAAAATTTTCATTATTTTATTATTATCCTTAAGCAGATATTCGGTTTTAAGAGAAAAATTAACAGAAAAAGTCAACCTAAGCAAAATATTGTTGTTGTTGTTTACTAATGACACTTGGACAAGCCACGCTCGCTATGCTATGCGAATTAAGTCGATTGGGAGCGTCTTCCGTTTTTATAAGACCACAATGAAGGTGAAAATACGACTTTGCTCTACACACAAGCCATAAGGACCCGTTTATAGGGTAGGCAACCATTCACACCTCATTCATACAAGGAAAGGACAAAGACAGGATAGATAGAGAGAGAAAGTACATCCATGCCCAAACCGGGATTCGAACCCAGGACCTCCTTATCCGTAGTCAAGCACGCTGACCACTAGACGAGTTGGTCGGCACACAAAATATTGACACATAATGAAGAAATTGTGTGATGGCTATAGAATAAGCTATGTATAAGCTCATTGAATGAGCAGGCAAGATAACAAAATTCTGTGTCTTGTAAATGAGTATGTCCCCCTTCATAGCTATTCTCCAACCGAAGGTCAAAATTTTCTCTGCGAATTTTAAATGCCAATATCTCACATCGACTGTGATATCATCTCGAAGAAAATTTTGGTACCTTTGCGAGGAAATGCTGAGTTTTAAAAAAGATCCAGTTATCAAATTGAAAAGTAACTGGTTAAGGTTAATTATTGTACCATTCGAGGAAAGAATTATAATTTTTTTTTGAATATTTTTCTTAAATCATAAGAGAAATATATTTGCAAAAAGAGTTTCTAAGAATATTTAAGGAAAATGTTTTTAAGATGAAATAAATTCCAATTCGCTGAACTTTTAATTCGATTTCTTTGTGTTAAATTTACGGGCACATAATCTGGCAAATAATCCTAAAACACAGATGTACGCTTTGAAGCTTCTAATCCGACAATGGATTAATCCTTCGTCTGTTAGAAAGCACCTCTTATGCGCCTGTTCAGTATTTTGTTTTCTTTTTAATTCTTTTAATTTTAAGATTGTTTGCAGATATTTTAAGTTTTAAAAATAGTGAATACGTTATTTGGATTTCACATTTGCTTTGAAATCTAAATAGCTTAACTCAATAATTTTTAAATCCATTTCTCATTATATTTATAAAAATATTTTACTATAGGAATTTTTTGTTACTTTACATAAGTTTTTCCCTTGTTTGGATGAATTAATCTGTTCACGAAATTCATGCACATTTTTCATTTTCAGTAATTAATTATAAGTCGTTAATGAGTATTCTATGAACTATGAACTTTTTATGAAATATAGGAAGAAATCATCAAATATATATATATTGATTCAACCTTTATATTAAATAATGACAAAATCTGTAATTTTTCGAAAGAATCATCCCAAAAGAATTTTTGAATCATTTTGTTCAAAAAATTAATTTACATATTAAGAATTACATTTTACATAACAGGGCAAATCGGTTTAAATGAACATTACGGTCACATCTTGCCAAGAGTGAAAAAAGCCAAATATAGTTAGTTAAATTTGGTGTTTTTTTCCGGCAGCCAAATAAATTCACCATAAACAATTAATTGAAAAGCGTAGTTTGGTGTTGGTGTCATGCCTTAATGTAATCAGTTCATTACTACATGGTGCTTCTGCACTTTTCATATGATAAATATCAAGCAAGGACTGTGTCATTACATATTTGTGCAAATTCTCATGTAAATTTTTTATATACATGTCCATTGTTATCAAGATAAACTCAACAGCAATTTTTAATTGTGAATTTATATGTTTAAAAGTGCTATTTTAAATAAAAAGGAAATTTATACGATTGAAAAGTTGCACAAATACTTAATGGTTTATTTAACTTTTGTGGCTAAAATTTTTTTAATTTTAGTAATATTGAATTTCAGTTACAAATGACAATATCAAATATTATTTTAATGTTTTCAAATAAACTGTTCCACTCGATTTATTGAAAATGTGATTGACTGTTTGACGTGCAATATTTTAATCGCAGTCTACAGGTCTGAATATTCAAAGCATATAACTGCTTTAAATATTCAGACCTGCACAATGAGCCTTGATTTCCACAATTTTATCACCTATTTGAGGGGCAGATGTACTATTGAATGATAGAGTTAATCATTAAAAAGGTTAAATAATTCTAAAATATAATAATTAATTTTTAGGGACAATTTTATTAAACTAACTTTATTTTTATTAAGTGTTTTAATTATGGAACTGATATCAGAGAAAAAAATAAAATTATAATGGAAACTATTTATATTCACACTATTATGCATTATATGTTTAAAATCATTTTAAATAAAATTATTTTTCTGAAGGGGTTGTGTGAAAAAAGTTATTAAAAATAATGTTAAAAATAATTTCTTTCAATTTAACAATTGCAAAATAGTTTTTGTTATAAGCAAATTAAGTGCTTCCAATATTTATGTATCGTAATGATGAAATAAATTCATTTTTCGTGTTTTCATATAAATATTTCTGAAATGTTTAAACTGAAAGTTCAACTTTTTATTTATAAATTTCAATTATTTGTTTGAAATTAAAAAATGAAAAAAGTGTAATAATGGAGGTTGCAGCAGTAAACCTAAAGAAATTCATTCTAAACAATGAGTTATATGCATCATTATTTTAAATATAAATGATTTGTTAATTATTGAAGAAATTATAATAATGAATAGTTTATTATTACAAAGACATTGTTTTATACAACAATAGAAATACATTTTCATTAGAATATATAATTTATCTCTATTGCAAGTTCAACCTCCAATCTCTAAGTTGAAAACAGTATTGCCGAAATTTACAAAATAGAAAATACTTATACTTTTTCAAACACAAACGCTTTTTATTCCCAATTAAAACGCTAGCTCTTACAATAGCTTGATAAACCTTAACAATATAATGTCAACTATCTTAAAAAGAAAAAAGTACAATAACAAAAAGCTTACACCAGCCATCAAATCGTCAAAAAATAGAAGTTCTGCCAACAAAAAACAACAAAAAAAACACAATTTCATCCCAAATTCTGACAATCTTCCTAAACAACAGCCTCTAAAAATAGTCCGTGTCTTGTACACAATTCAAGAAGAAGATGAAACCATAATAGAAATTAACCCAATAGAAGATATTACCAAAAACGAATCAGAATCTAAAATTGAACTAGTGCCATTTTCAACAGCAGGTAAGAACAATTAATACTTATTAATGCTCAGTTTTACTGTACGGTCACCCTTGGCGCGTTTTTTTTTTAAGTCAAATTTGGCGAACAGAGCCTTATATTTGTCTCATGTGATTCTCGCGAGATGTATTGCTCGCGAGAATTGAGATTGAGATGTACGCAATATATATTGCTCTTTTTCATTAATTTAAAATTTTTAATTGAATTTAAAGTTACTGTTTAAAATTGTGTCGATACATTCTTTCTTTAGTTTATGTATATGGCATTCTTATAATTTATATTATTACTATAAAATACTATATAATTTGTATATACATTTTAAAATTATTGTTTCTGTATTTAATTTCTTAAAGATATTCTATTTAACAGTTTAATTAGTACTTAATAATTTATATTTATGCTTTTCCGAATGTTGCTTTATTTTATTGTTATTCGTATTCGGATTCTTCTGGAATTTTCGTTAGAATTCGTATTCTGATTTTCTTAAAACTGATATTTACTTTTTCGAAGTTCCCATATTTTCCTTATTCACATTCGTTTCCGAAGTAACTTCTTTTTTTCAGCTCCCTCGTTCTTTCCGAAATATTTTTGTGAATCAAAATATTTTATCGAAATCAAAATATTTATTCGAAATATTTTTGCTGTTTTGTTTCAATCAAAAAATTTTATGGATAATTTAACATATCAACTTTATTATTTTACCATTGATGTTTGAAATCTATAAATTTGCGTTTTTTGTTAATTTTGTAAAATTACTTGAGTACATTGATAGATACCAATAATATATGAAATATTTGTCACTATTTCAGCCATTTTATCTCCAGCTGTTTTTCCCGATCGGAAATTCGCCATAAGTATGACGTCATACGGCCTTGGCGTCTTTTTGAAAATTTCGCCAAGGGTGACTGTACAGTAAATTTTAACCCATTAATTAAATTTATTAGATATATTATACTTTTTCCAATACGCTCACATAATAATATAAATTTATGATTTAATAACATTCTTCTCTAATCGTCTACTACATTTTTATTCTTTATCACTTTTTCTTCTTTAAAACTATAAAATAAAACGAACTTGAAAAGGAGCGAAGAATGATGGTTAAAGACAGTGTAATAGTATTTTGAACAAAATTTTTATTTACACTTATAAATGACATGCATCTAAATAGTATCCCAACTATAAGTTTGAAAATGTGTAACACAAATTGTTATTCTTTAAAAAGTCACAGATGCCTTATTTTTGCGAATGCCAAATTCTGTGACATAAAAGGTTTAAAATAATTTAATAGATAACACCAATATCAAAGTTTTAGATTAGTACTTTATTAACTCCAGAATAAATATTTAGAGTATTTGGTGTTTCTATAAATTCATGAAAATTAATTATTAATATATTTTTTAATATAAATCAATGATAGATAACCAATATATCGGTTAGAACAAAAATATAGCATTTTTAGCAATAAAGTTATCCCTTTCTTTTGTACAATTAAATATCAGCAAGAAAGGATAATATTTCCTTTTTCATACTTAATGGTAAAATAACAAACTATTAAAACTAACTTTTAATTTGCTTCCGTAATTATTTTAATTTCTGAAATTATTACATTTTAATTTACGTTTCCGGTATGGTTTAGAGAGATATTTTTTCGAAGATTAAGTTCAATGTATTTTTTTACGAGTAACTTGCTAAAACTTTAATCTGCTTATATTATTTTATTTACAGATGAGCCAAAACCTTCAATAGAAAATAGATCTTCAGATTCAAACCATCCGTTTATAAAATCCAGATTTTTCAAAACAGCAGCCATCTGCATAGCAGGAAGCTTCACAATATTCGCCATTTACAAATTAATCACAAAGTGTAAAATTAATAACTAGTTTTTTTATGAACTTTCAGCAGCTTTTAAGAACTTATCGGCTTCCAAGATTGCATCCTTGCTTTTGTTAGCAAGCGGACTGCAGTTTGACTTCTGTGAAGGTGTGTGAGCTTCCTACCACCTGAAGCACCCACGTTCGCCCACTTTGTGCGGACCACACATTCTTCCACGCCTGGCTCCCATGCTGCAAGAAGGCACAACTGAAGACTGCGCACGCTGCAACACCACCCGCACCACCCACCCACTCTCCCCTACTTTGGGCGAGATGCGCAGCTTCCACAAGACATCATCTTCGACACAAGGAGAAGAGCGAAGTAAATACTGCCTTAAATTCTGCTGATTTTTCAGTTCCCCAAAAGAAAATGGGTGCAAACTTGGAAGCCGAAAAGTTTAATTTCAATAATTTTTTTAAAATGTATTCTCTATTTTTAAAACTTACAATAGCATAAGACCAAGTGGCAGGACTTCTGACTTATCAATTAGAAAAAACCCGGATCAAATTTGAGATAACATACATAAATACAGCCGTTATTTCCATCCATAAATAGTTAAACATTTTCAAAAGCATAAAATTGTACTGAAATAAAAAGAGGAGCCGCACACTGGAAAGAAATGCAAAATTTAATTCCGTTTAAGTTTATTTCATAGCAGGTACAGGATATGCAGCAGCTTCAGATGTGTGTTACTACAACAGATTATTAAATATATGTATTCTGAATGACAAAATTTTATCTATTACTATTTTTTCGGCTAAAATTTTTTTTAAATTGATATTTATAAATAAAATAAGTTAGCTCAGCGTTTGTTGTAATTATTTTTTTGATTACATTTAAGAAATTATACTCGTTTTTGAAAATTTCAAACAGGAAAATGTTTGCAAAACTATTCTAAATACATGAAATAATTAAGTGAATACATGTGTTTTCAAATTGTTAATTTTATCAACATTAATTAATTTGTTATGCAGAATGCACAACGAATGAGATAAATTTAAATACATTCAAGATAATATATATAGAGCATATACAATTATATATTTACACTTATACCGATATAGTATTAATACATTAAAAATATTCTGGTAATTAATCAACCTTTTAATTTTTCAATAAGAAATTTAAGTTAAAGAGTAATTAATTCATTTTTATTTGATAACATTATAATATCATTTCATCTTATAAATTCTAATGTAAATTTTAAATGCATTACAAAAAATGGGATTGAAGACTCGATTTTAACGAAAATGTATTATAATACTTCTTACATTTGGATTGTATATTTTCTAATAGTACAATATGAATTTATAAAAAAACTAGTGAAATTGTCTTTGCTAGAGTAATCATTATGCAAATAAAACTTTTTCCGCAAAATATTAATTCCGAAGTTATGGATTTTAATAAGTTTCTAAGTATAATTCTTCATATGCACCCTTGACAGAAAGCAAACTAAATGATACTAAGGAAACAGTAACACATAAAATTTTCCATTCTAATGTTACACAAGAAAGCTATCCAACATAGTGTGAACAATTGCATCATTCTTAATCACGAAGTTAGCTCTAAAGCATGTTTTCTGAATAAGCAATGAAGCTTTAGTTTAAGTAATGGCTTAAGTCCGAGAATATATAATATTATGCATCATTTCTTGATTTCAAATCTTATTTTTGTCCACTTAGAAATTAAGTATGAGTGAAATGCATTTCAGTAAAATGAAGTTATATATCAGTTACGTATTATGAATATATTATATTTTTAAATTAAATGTATGTAGATATATGGCTTACAGTTTTATAATAAAAAAGACTCGATACAGTTTCGAAACATAAACAAACTATATTACTGAACTTAGATGAAAGACTAATTGCTTAAAAGAGAAGTAAGAATTTATAGCTTCCGCAACTTTTTAATTTTTTTCAAGGACAGATGAATCTCTTTGTGCATTGCAGAATACGGGGCATCCACTTATGAAGATGCACTATTCACTTGGACATACATGCATACCATAAGAAATATTCCATCTCGCTTTGGATAATAGTATATGGGATAAAAATTAAAATGCTATTTCATTTCATAGAACTTGGTCTATCCAAAAGGTATTTTTTAAAATATATTTTTTAAAATAAAATAAATACAACAGTTAGTCTTCCAATGTGATATAAAACTAAAGGAAATCATTTGTTTGTGTATACATATCGTATTTCTAAAGATATTAGGGAATTTTGACATCAATGCAAGCGGGAATCAGAAGTCACACATACGATATAAGCACACTACAAGAAAACTCATTTTTTCCTAAAATATATATTTTATAATAAAATAAATACTACAGTTAGTTTTGCAATGTGATATACTACTAAAAGAAACCATTTGTTCGTGTATACATAGGGTATTTCTTAAGATATTAGGGAATTTTGACATCAATGCAAGTGGGAATCAGAAGTCACACATACCATATAAGCGCAATACAACAAAACTCATCTTTTCACTAAAATATATTTAATATAATAAAATAAATATAACAGTTATTCTTGCAATATTTCATATTAGTGGAAGAAACCATTTGTTTTAGTATACATGGGGTATTTCTAAAGATATTAGGGATATATGACATCAATAAAAGCGGGAATCAGAAGTCACACATACCATATTATCGCACTATAAGAAAACTCATTTTTTCCTAAAATATATATTTTATAATAAAATAAATATACAGTTAGTTTTGCAATGTGATATACTACTTAAAGAAACCATTTGTTCGTGTATACATAGGGTATTTCTTAAGATATTAGGGAATTTTGACATCAATGCAAGTGGGAATCAGAAGTCACACATACCATATAAGCGCAATACAACAAAACTCATCTTTTCACTAAAATATATTTAATATAATAAAATAAATATAACAGTTATTCTTGCAATATTTCATATTAGTGGAAGAAACCATTTGTTTTAGTATACATGGGGTATTTCTAAAGATATTAGGGATATATGACATCAATAAAAGCGGGAATCAGAAGTCACACATACCATATTATCGCACTATAAGAAAACTCATTTTTTCCTAAAATATATATTTTATAATAAAATAAATATACAGTTAGTTTTGCAATGTGATATACTACTTAAAGAAACCATTTGTTCGTGTATACATAGGGTATTTCTTAAGATATTAGGGAATTTTGACATCAATGCAAGTGGGAATCAGAAGTCACACATACCATATAAGCGCAATACAACAAAACTCATCTTTTCACTAAAATATATTTAATATAATAAAATAAATATAACAGTTATTCTTGCAATATTTCATATTAGTGGAAGAAACCATTTGTTTTAGTATACATGGGGTATTTCTAAAGATATTAGGGATACATGACATCAATAAAAGCGGGAATCAGAAGTCACACATACCATATTATCGCACTATAAGAAAACTCATTTTTTCCTAAAATATATATTTTATAATAAAATAAATACTACAGTTAGTTTTGCAATGTGATATACTACTAAAAGAAACAATTTGTTCGTGTATACATAGGGTATTTCTTAAGATATTAGGGAATTTTGACATGAATGCAAGCGGGAATCAGATGTCACGCATAACATATAAGCGCACTGCAACAAAACTCATGTTTTTACTTAAATATATTTTTCATAACAAAATAAATAGAACAGTTAGTCTTGCAATATTTCATATTACTGGAAGAAACCATTTGTTTGTGTATAGATGGGATATTTCAAAAAATATTAGGGAATTTTTACATCAATGCAAGCGGGAATCAGAAGTCACATATACCATTTAAGAGCACTGCAACAAAATTCATTTTCTTATAAAATATATCTTTCACCATAAAATAAATATAACAGTTATTCTTGCAATATTTCATATTACTGAAATAAACCATTTCTTTGTGTATACATGGGGTATTTCTAAAGATTTTAGGGAATTTTGACATCAATGCAAGCGGGAATCAGAAGTCACACTTACCACATAAGCGCACTGCAACAAAACTCATGTTTTTACTAAAATATATTTTTCATAATAAAATAAATACAACAGTTAGTCTTGCAATATTTCATATTACTGAAAGAAACCATTTGTTTGTGTATACATGGGGTATTTCAAAAGATATTAGGGAATTTTCACATCAATGCAAGCGGGAATCAGAAGTCACACATACCATTTAAGCGCACAACAAGAAAACTCTTTTTTTCCTAAAATATATTTTTTGTAATAAAATAAATACTGCAGTTCGTCTTGCAATGTGATATTAAACTAAAAGAAACCATTCGTTTGTGTATACCTGGGGAATTTCTTAAGATATTAGGGAATTTTGACATCAATGCAACCGGGAATCAAAAGTCACACATACCATATAAGCGCACTATAAGAAAACTCATTTTTTTCCTAAAATATATTTTTTATAATAAAATAAATAACACAGTTAATTTGAAAATATTATATATTACTGGAAGAAACTATTTGTTTGTGTATACATTGGTTATTTCTTAAGATGTTAGGGAATTTTGACATCAATGCAACCGGGAATCAGAAGTGAAACATACCATATAAGCGCATTATTTGAAAACTCATTTTTTTCAGAAAATAAATTTTTTATAATAAATTAATTACAACAGTTAGTTTTTCAATATCATATATTACTGGAAGAAATCATTTGTTTGTGTATACATGGGGTATTTCTTAAGATATTAGGGAATTTTGACATCAATGCAATCGGGAATCAGAAGACACAAATACCATATAAGCGCACTATAAGAAAACTCTTTTTTTCCTAAAATATATTTTTTGTAATAAAATAAATACTGCAGTTCGTCTTGCAATGTGATATTAAACTAAAAGAAACCATTCGTTTGTGTATACCTGGGGAATTTCTTAAGATATTAGGGAATTTTGACATCAATGCAACCGGGAATCAAAAGTCACACATACTATATAAGCGCACTATAAGAAAACTCATTTTCCTCCTAAAATATATTTTCTATAATAAAATAAATACAACAGTTAGTTTGTCAATATCATATATTACTGGAAGAAATCGTTTGTTTGTGTATAGATTGGTTATTTCTTAAGATATTAGGGAATTTTGATATCAATGCAACCGGGAATCAGAAGATCACACATACCATTTAAGCGCACTTTAAGAAAACTAATTTTTCTCCTAAAATATATTTTTTATAATAAAATAAATACAACAGTTAGTTTGTCAATATCATATATTACTGGAAGAAATCATTTATTTGTGTATACATTGGTTATTTCTTAAGATATTAGGTAATTTCGACATCAATGCAACCGGGAATCAGAAGTCACACATACCATATAAGCGCATTATAAGAAAACTCATTTTTTCCCTAAAATATATTTCTTATAATAAAATAAGATACAACAGTTAGTTTGTCAATATTATATATTACTGGAAGAAATCATTTGTTTGTGTATACATTGGTTATTTCTTAAGATATTAGGGAATTTTGACATCAATGCAACCGGGAATCAGAAGTCACACATACCATATAAGCGCACTATAAGAAAACTCATTTTTTTCCTAAAATATATTTTTTATAATAAAATAAATACAACAGTTAGTTTGTCAATATTATATATTACTGGAAGAAACCATTTGTTTGTGTATACATTGGTTATTTCTTAAGATATTAGGGAATTTTGACATAAATGCAACCGGGAATCAGAAGTCAAACATACCATAAAAGCGCATTATTTGAGAACTCATTTTTTTCATAAAATATATTTTTTATAATAAAATAAATACAACAGTTGGTTTGTCAATATCATATATTACTGGAAGAAACCATTTGTTTTGTGTGTACATTGGTTATTTCTTAAGATATTAGGGAATTTTGACATCAATGCAACCGGGAATCAGAAGTGAAACAAACCATATAAGGGCATTATTTGAAAACTCATTTTTTTCATAAAATTTAATTTTTATAATGAAATAAATATTGCAGTTAATCTTGCAATGTGATATACAACTAAAAAAAAAAAAACATTCGTTTGTGTATACATGGGGTATTTCTTAAGATATTAGGGAATTTTGACATCAATGCAATCGGGAATCAGAAGTTACACATACCATATTAGCGCACTACAAGAAAACTCATTTTTTTTCCTAAAATATATTTTTCATAATAAAATAATTACTGCAGATAGTCTTGCAATGTGATATTCAACTAAAAGAAACCATTCGTTTGTGAATACCTGGGGAATTTCTTAAGATATTAGGGAATTTTAAAATCAATGCAAGCGGGAATCAGAAGACACAAATACCATATAAGCGCACTATAAGAAAACTCATTTTTTCCTAAAATATATTTTTTATAATAAAATAAATACAACAGTTAGTTTGGCAATATTATGTATTACTGGAAGAAAACATTTGTTTTGTGTATACATTGGTTATTTCTGAAGATATTAGGGAATTTTGACATCAATGCAACCGGGAATCAGAAGTCACACACACCACATAAGCGCACTATAAGAAAACTCATTTTTTTCCTAAAATATATTTTTTATAATAAATAAAATACAACAGTTAGTTTGACAATATTATATATTACTGAAAGAAACATTATTTACTATAAAATTAAACCATTTATTTCTATATCTATTGGCCATTTTTTAAGATATTGAGGAAATTTTGGATTTTGATCTCAAATGTAATTGGGAATCTGAAGTCACTTGTGTCACTTGAGCTTGTCTGTGTGCAAATTCTGGCCATAGGAAACTTATGAAAAACCATATAAAGATTAAGTGTAATAAGGTAATGCTAATTGCAGAATTTTATGTAAATACTTATATTCGTTTTTGTGGGAGATTGAGTTGTTTTTTGCTGAAATACATAAGATATCACTTCGGACAATTGAGCGCACCATACAAAAACTCACTTTTCTCCTAAAATATACTTTTTATAATAAAATGAATACCACAGTTAGTCTAGAAACATTATTTACTATAAAATTAAACCATTTATTTCTATATCTATTGGCCATTTTTTAAGATATTGAGGAAATTTTGGATTTTGATCTCAAATGTAATTGGGAATCTGAAGTCACTTGTGTCACTTGAGCTTGTCTGTGTGCAAATTCTGGCCATAGGAAACTTATGAAAAACCATATAAAGATTAAGTGTAATAAGGTAATGCTAATTGCAGAATTTTATGTAAATACTTATATTCGTTTTTGTGGGAGATTGAGTTGTTTTTTGCTGAAATACATAAGATATCACTTCGGACAATTGAGCGCACCATACAAAACTCACTTTTCTCCTAAAATATACTTTTTATAATAAAATGAATACCACAGTTAGTCTAGAAACATTATTTACTATAAAATTAAACCATTTATTTCTATATCTATTGGCCATTTTTTAAGATATTGAGGAAATTTTGGATTTTGATCTTAAATGTAATTGGGAATCTGAAGTCACTTGTGTCACTTGAGCTTGTCTGTGTGCAAATTCTGGCCATAGGAAACTTATGAAAAACCATATAAAGATTAAGTGTAATAAGGTAATGCTAATTGCAGAATTTTATGTAAATACTTATATTCGTTTTTGTGGGAGATTGAGTTGTTTTTTGCTGAAATACATAAGATATCACTTCGGACAATTGAGCGCACCATACAAAAACTCACTTTTCTCCTAAAATATACTTTTTATAATAAAATAAATACCACAGTTAGTCTAGAAACATTATTTACTATAAAATTAAACCATTTATTTCTATATATATTGGCCATTTTTTAAGATATTGTGGAAATTTTGGATTTTGATCTCAAATGTAATTGGGAATCTGAAGTCACTTGAGTCACTTGAGCTTGTCTGTGAGCAAATTCTGGCCATAGGAAAATTATGGAAAACCATATAAAGATTAAGTGTAATAAGGTAATGCTAATTGCAGAATTTTATGTAAATACTTATATTCGTTTTTGTGGGAGATTGAGTTGTTTTTTGCTGAAATACATAAGATATCACTTCGGACAATTGAGCGCACCATACAAAAACTCACTTTTCTCCTAAAATATACTTTTTATAATAAAATGAATACCACAGTTAGTCTAGAAACATTATTTACTATAAAATTAAACCATTTATTTCTATATCTATTGGCCATTTTTTAAGATATTGAGGAAATTTTGGATTTTGATCTCAAATGTAATTGGGAATCTGAAGTCACTTGTGTCACTTGAGCTTGTCTGTGTGCAAATTCTGGCCATAGGAAACTTATGAAAAACCATATAAAGATTAAGTGTAATAAGGTAATGCTAATTGCAGAATTTTATGTAAATACTTATATTCGTTTTTGTGGGAGATTGAGTTGTTTTTTGCTGAAATACATAAGATATCACTTCGGACAATTGAGCGCACCATACAAAAACTCACTTTTCTCCTAAAATATACTTTTTATAATAAAATGAATACCACAGTTAGTCTAGAAACATTATTTACTATAAAATTAAACCATTTATTTCTATATCTATTGGCCATTTTTTAAGATATTGAGGAAATTTTGGATTTTGATCTCAAATGTAATTGGGAATCTGAAGTCACTTGTGTCACTTGAGCTTGTCTGTGTGCAAATTCTGGCCATAGGAAACTTATGAAAAACCATATAAAGATTAAGTGTAATAAGGTAATGCTAATTGCAGAATTTTATGTAAATACTTATATTCGTTTTTGTGGGAGATTGAGTTGTTTTTTGCTGAAATACATAAGATATCACTTCGGACAATTGAGCGCACCATACAAAAACTCACTTTTCTCCTAAAATATACTTTTTATAATAAAATGAATACCACAGTTAGTCTAGAAACATTATTTACTATAAAATTAAACCATTTATTTCTATATCTATTGGCCATTTTTTAAGATATTGAGGAAATTTTGGATTTTGATCTCAAATGTAATTGGGAATCTGAAGTCACTTGTGTCACTTGAGCTTGTCTGTGTGCAAATTCTGGCCATAGGAAACTTATGAAAAACCATATAAAGATTAAGTGTAATAAGGTAATGCTAATTGCAGAATTTTATGTAAATACTTATATTCGTTTTTGTGGGAGATTGAGTTGTTTTTTGCTGAAATACATAAGATATCACTTCGGACAATTGAGCGCACCATACAAAAACTCACTTTTCTCCTAAAATATACTTTTTATAATAAAATGAATACCACAGTTAGTCTAGAAACATTATTTACTATAAAATTAAACCATTTATTTCTATATCTATTGGCCATTTTTTAAGATATTGAGGAAATTTTGGATTTTGATCTCAAATGTAATTGGGAATCTGAAGTCACTTGTGTCACTTGAGCTTGTCTGTGTGCAAATTCTGGCCATAGGAAACTTATGAAAAACCATATAAAGATTAAGTGTAATAAGGTAATGCTAATTGCAGAATTTTATGTAAATACTTATATTCGTTTTTGTGGGAGATTGAGTTGTTTTTTGCTGAAATACATAAGATATCACTTCGGACAATTGAGCGCACCATACAAAAACTCACTTTTCTCCTAAAATATACTTTTTATAATAAAATGAATACCACAGTTAGTCTAGAAACATTATTTACTATAAAATTAAACCATTTATTTCTATATCTATTGGCCATTTTTTAAGATATTGAGGAAATTTTGGATTTTCATCTCAAATGTAATTGGGAATCTGAAGTCACTTGTGTCACTTGAGCTTGTCTGTGTGCAAATTCTGGCCATAGGAAACTTATGAAAACCATATAAAGATTAAGTGTAATAAGGTAATGCTAATTGCAGAATTTTATGTAAATACTTATATTCGTTTTTTTGGGAGATTGAGTTGTTTTTTGCTGAAATACATAAGATATCACTTCGGACAATTGAGCGCACCATACAAAAACTCACTTTTCTCCTAAAATATACTTTTTATAAAAAAAATGAATACCACAGTTAGTCTAGAAACATTATTTACTATAAAATTAAACCATTTATTTCTATATCTATTGGCCATTTTTTAAGATATTGAGGAAATTTTGGATTTTGATCTCAAATGTAATTGGGAATCTGAAGTCACTTGTGTCACTTGAGCTTGTCTGTGTGCAAATTCTGGCCATAGGAAACTTATGAAAAACCATATAAAGATTAAGTGTAATAAGGTAATGCTAATTGCAGAATTTTATGTAAATACTTATATTCGTTTTTGTGGGAGATTGAGTTGTTTTTTGCTGAAATACATAAGATATCACTTCGGACAATTGAGCGCACCATACAAAAACTCACTTTTCTCCTAAAATATACTTTTTATAATAAAATGAATACCACAGTTAGTCTAGAAACATTATTTACTATAAAATTAAACCATTTATTTCTATATCTATTGGCCATTTTTTAAGATATTGAGGAAATTTTGGATTTTGATCTCAAATGTAATTGGGAATCTGAAGTCACTTGTGTCACTTGAGCTTGTCTGTGTGCAAATTCTGGCCATAGGAAACTTATGAAAAACCATATAAAGATTAAGTGTAATAAGGTAATGCTAATTGCAGAATTTTATGTAAATACTTATATTCGTTTTTGTGGGAGATTGAGTTGTTTTTTGCTGAAATACATAAGATATCACTTCGGACAATTGAGCGCACCATACAAAAACTCACTTTTCTCCTAAAATATACTTTTTATAATAAAATGAATACCACAGTTAGTCTAGAAACATTATTTACTATAAAATTAAACCATTTATTTCTATATCTATTGGCCATTTTTTAAGATATTGAGGAAATTTTGGATTTTGATCTCAAATGTAATTGGGAATCTGAAGTCACTTGTGTCACTTGAGCTTGTCTGTGTGCAAATTCTGGCCATAGGAAACTTTATGAAAAACCATATAAAGATTAAGTGTAATAAGGTAATGCTAATTGCAGAATTTTATGTAAATACTTATATTCGTTTTTGTGGGAGATTGAGTTGTTTTTTGCTGAAATACATAAGATATCACTTCGGACAATTGAGCGCACCATACAAAACTCACTTTTCTCCTAAAATATACTTTTTATAATAAAATGAATACCACAGTTAGTCTAGAAACATTATTTACTATAAAATTAAACCATTTATTTCTATATCTATTGGCCATTTTTTAAGATATTGAGGAAATTTTGGATTTTGATCTCAAATGTAATTGGGAATCTGAAGTCACTTGTGTCACTTGAGCTTGTCTGTGTGCAAATTCTGGCCATAGGAAACTTATGAAAAACCATATAAAGATTAAGTGTAATAAGGTAATGCTAATTGCAGAATTTTATGTAAATACTTATATTCGTTTTTGTGGGAGATTGAGTTGTTTTTTGCTGAAATACATAAGATATCACTTCGGACAATTGAGCGCACCATACAAAAACTCACTTTTCTCCTAAAATATACTTTTTATAATAAAATGAATACCACAGTTAGTCTAGAAACATTATTTACTATAAAATTAAACCATTTATTTCTATATCTATTGGCCATTTTTTAAGATATTGAGGAAATTTTGGATTTTGATCTCAAATGTAATTGGGAATCTGAAGTCACTTGTGTCACTTGAGCTTGTCTGTGTGCAAATTCTGGCCATAGGAAACTTATGAAAAACCATATAAAGATTAAGTGTAATAAGGTAATGCTAATTGCAGAATTTTATGTAAATACTTATATTCGTTTTTGTGGGAGATTGAGTTGTTTTTTGCTGAAATACATAAGATATCACTTCGGACAATTGAGCGCACCATACAAAAACTCACTTTTCTCCTAAAATATACTTTTTATAATAAAATGAATACCACAGTTAGTCTAGAAACATTATTTACTATAAAATTAAACCATTTATTTCTATATCTATTGGCCATTTTTTAAGATATTGAGGAAATTTTGGATTTTGATCTCAAATGTAATTGGGAATCTGAAGTCACTTGTGTCACTTGAGCTTGTCTGTGTGCAAATTCTGGCCATAGGAAACTTATGAAAAACCATATAAAGATTAAGTGTAATAAGGTAATGCTAATTGCAGAATTTTATGTAAATACTTATATTCGTTTTTGTGGGAGATTGAGTTGTTTTTTGCTGAAACACATAAGATATCACTTCGGACAATTGAGCGCACCATACAAAAACTCACTTTTCTCCTAAAATATACTTT